>JAQGAU010003005.1:0-14090 GCA_034698045.1 Paramacrobiotus richtersi
GTTCGAGGTAGAAGCTCCGCCTTTGCACCTACAAGTAGCAGCGAAGCGCGGGAAGTCATCTGCTCTTTGTCATTTTCTTAAATGTCTGTCCAAGGGGTGATTTATAAATCGGTCCAACGCTCGGAAACATGGAACGCACACGGTCTAGTAGTATGAATGCTGTTAGTGCTATATCAACACCAGATCAAGTGGGGATAAAGTGCGAATATCTTCAGGCTGAGATCGATCAAGTTCATCAGCGTTATCTGGTTGATCTGCGCGAGCTTTTTGACCGACACAAGGGAATGTATGGTCACGCTGACGCCGAATTGGTCTATATCGATTAGATTATCTAACTGCTGTGTATACACCCGTGTGTTATTATTTTCTTACTGCGTGTTGTTAATTCCTGTGGAAATAGACTGTTACGAGTGTTCGTGATATTCTGTGGAATTGATCATTGCGGATCAAAGTTTGCAACGAGACTTACGTAATTCAGTTTACTTCTGGTCAAGTGAGTCACTCACTGTGAGTGGGATATAAAGTAACATGTGAAGCGTCTGTTTCTATTTCTTATTGTTACGTTGCTGTATCTGTTGGGATTTATCTTTACCCCAGTATTTCACTCCAGTAGCCAAAGCCTTAGTATGTAAAGGCACTTACAAAAAACAAATGTCTGCTGATTGGCCACAGGAAATTTTTGGATTATTTCCGTTTTGATAAAACAACTTGAAGCTGTGACTTGGCACGCTAACGTTGGCGTGGTTCTTTTGTGCAGTTTTTTGGGACCGTAACCATAAAACCTCGAAGCCATCAGCAAACAAAGCCGAGAACAGCACAGCAATACTGCAGTTCCAAGAGCATTCATTCATTCCGCAACAGTATTTACTGATCCCCTCTGCTTTACTTCCCTGTAAGTTCTACATTATTATCTACCACACAACATGGCGGACCTTTGGATTCATTACTGCATTACCAGAACAGTTAAACACTCTAGCAAATGCTGGCATGTTGGATAGCACGCCACTGAGCCTGCATCTGTTAGGCGCGTGCTTATCCGTTAGTAAGTTTGTCCTTGCAACATCGATTCGGTTACTTTGGCACAAAACCTTCAAGTTTAACTAACCTTTAAAGCCATGCGGCAGGGTTCAAACAACGCTAGTGAGCCGGCCAACAAAAGGTCAACATCGGGTGTCGTTTATTACATAAAAATTAGCATATTGCATAAATATGCTAAAACAGAAAATGCCAACACTCAACGAAATGGGTTGGTTGAAGCGCCGCCGCAGGCCTTTCGACAGCGGTATAAACTGGTTAAAGCATACTAATCAGACAATGGGATTCGTATTACTGGTTCTTTTAACTTTTTTTGCCACAACGCTCGACACTTGACTAGGCGACCTATCCAAGCACGCAAACTACCGATGCTCACAGCATACAAGATAGGATCAAGCAGGGGCAGTAAAAGAGTTAGAACACTTTGCACTTGCTGAAAGGTTGTCAGGTTACTACGCGGCATGAAGTCAGCCAAATGATGATATATCATATTCGGTATCCAGCAGATAAAGGCGCTAATTGTGAACAGCGTCAAAACGATAAATGGCTGGGATTTGGTCTTTGCCCTGATGTTCCTTAGATCCGTGTTTCCTGTCATGCTGCTTCGGTTCGGTACTCCTTCAGTGTGAACGTACTGTACATCAACGGCCACTCTCCTCCTTCGAAAATATTTCCACAGAAAAATGGGATAACAAACCGGAATGATCAGTTTCGGTATGTCCAACACCCAAACAGCTGCAAACATCGCCCACGTAATCTGCGCATTCGTGTTTAGGTAGCAGCCCTTAATCAGCGGCACGCAGTAATACAGAGCATCTGATACTATTCCAGGCATAAGAAGTGTATGAACGTACACCACTACGACTACGCAAAGTAAAGCGGCCATGCGTGAAGTGTGACGATTTTTATAGGATACAGGCCAAAGTAGCGCCCAAGCACGGTTAATGCTTATTAGCACGTGAATATGTACCGTAATAGCCGCAATCACATAGACAGAGTAAATCGATGAAGTACAGGCATGCGATTCCAGCCAGCGAAAGTCATAATATTCGGCCAAAATTCTCACAGGATTTCGAATTCCGACATAGAGAATGTGGCTACAAAACAGAGCAATGATATACACATTAAAAGATGTCCGGAAAAGTTTCTTCTTAAGCAGGAGAAGAAGCAGCGTAGAATTAATGGCTAGTGGGATTACGGTTAAGCTGATGAAACCAAATGACATAGCACTGAGTGCGCTATATGTCTTTTGCGCGACCGTTTGATTATTTGGGAGGAAAGAACCATTTGTGAAGTTATCGAACATTATTATGATTAACTGGTATGTACAGCGTAAACTTTATTACCGACGATATTCAAACAGCGAAATGTCGGCAAAAGCGAATTTGTAGTCTTTTGAGAGAAACAGTAGCAACAGAATTATGTGGTGTGCCTCCTACGAAGCCTGATCGTTAAGATTGTCATGACTGGCATTTGGAAAACAACGTACTGAATGTAGGGTATTGTCATCCTCCTGCTGACTTGCGTAGGGCTTTCCATAATAGCATAAATGTAGGTTCATTCAGCGAGAAATATGAATCCAGGGTAACAAATACACATCAGCCTTTGGGATTTGGGTCTTTCTGACTGCGTAGCATCTGGGCGCTCGCATTTGAGCTCGAATGAATCCGTCAACAATCGACCTTCCTGCCGGCTATGTGCACGACAAACACATATGCCTTTTCGAATGCCTTCACGGCGGTTGCCTTCTAGATGTACGAAACGTAGGGCGATGGCACAGAAAGATCGGAAGTGGAAAAAGATCTAACCGCTGTTACAAGAGAGCCGCGATTAATAGTTTGAACAAAGACTACCAATCATAATACTCTTTGTGTCACGGGCAGGTTCCGTTGGTTTATATTACCTGTTCTTGTTCCACCTTTTCATTTGTTTTGTTGTCAAATTTACGATGCTTCTACAGATATTCGCAAGATACCAGATGGAAGAATAACAAAATTATAGAGAAAAAATTGGGAATAATGCAGAAATGAAGCAATCCCCACCGGTATTGACCATAGTGCCTGGTCGTGAGGCGACTTCAACCGTTTACCAATCAACCTTCCTGCCGGCAACACGCGCACACCGTTGTGCACCGCTGTACAGTACAGTTGTCCACACTTTAGGCTTTTTAATATGTATGTAGGACAAGCTTTTGGTTCAAGGCAAGAAGTGTGTCCGCCAGTCTTCGGGTATGCAGTACTGGCAAATTCAGCTCTCTAATATGCTGTCACACCTCGTGACGGTGGCTACAATCGCAGAGGTACCTGCACGAGGTAGCGGACCATTGCAGTTAGCTGTCCACGCTGAGTGCTAATATTATTCGTGGTACTCGTAATATTCGTACATAGTTATGTCGATTTGTGCCGTATACCGTCTAATACCGGCATTGTAGGATTTATCCATTCCGCGAGATAACTTACAATTGTTACTGCTTTACTGCCTCCTTTCTGCTTTACAACAGCATTTTCTTACGTTCTTTCTTATCAGCTACCAGACAACCTGGCGAACTTTCGGATTCATTACTGCATTACGAGAACAGTTAAACGCTCTAGCAAATGCTGGTATGTTGGATAGGGCGCCATTAACCCTCCATCTGTTAGGCGCGTGCTCGTCCGTTAGTAATTTTGTCCTTGCGACCTCGATCCGGCTACTTTGGCACCACACCTTTAAAGTAGCATACCATGTGTTTAACAGCCTAACGAAATCAAAAATTTGTCAGTTGAAGTTTGTCTTACCTGTCCCGCAGACAAGAAAAACATCTGTTCTGCAGTAAAATCCTCCATTCCTGGTAACGTTGGTTCAGGTTGGGTCAAGCGATTCAAGTACGCGGTAAAACCCTGCAACAGTATTTCATTGTATTAACTTCCGGTACATACTCAGGCAAGAATCTTCTAGCTGGTTTCAGTTAGCACATGCCAGATGTTCCTGCTCTTTTAGCATAGTCCAGGCAAAAAGCAGGTTTTATGTTGATAAAGAATGTGTGCATTACCAGATACGCTGCTCTAACTCCTCCGTTATCGGCAATATTTTCTCCCAGTGTCAGCTCCCCATTGACCTTCCCGGCCGGCATGGTGTAGTTGTCATATTGAAGTTTCATTCCCTTGGTTTTCTTTTGATAGGCATTCGTTGTATTCTTCGACCACCACACACGACGAACACCCTGATCGTCGTACTTTGCCCCATTGTTGTCGAACCCATGCGTCGTCTCATGTCCAATCATGTAACCAATCGCTCCGTAATTGTGTGACTGGATTCCTTCTGTGTCGTAGAACGGGCTCTGGAGCATCACGGCATTGATAACTGTCAGTGAGAAAGAAAATGTACGTTAAAAAAAGTTACTTTGTGCATCTAGTGCATGAAATTGGTACAAACAGCTTACCTAAGGAGTTTATATTCGGGCTATAGAATGCATTAGATTCGGTTATGTCAGTGGTATCCCTTATGGGATCGTAACGGGGATTCGTCCGTGCCAAATACCGTAGATCCCTTATAACCATATTCTGAAACGTCTTGAGGACAGTTCCTACAAATGTTGGTTGTCGTATAATCTGCAATAAAGCGCAATTAAACAAAAGTGGTCATATGCATGGCGCATACGTATGTGGCAACGTCCGTTCAATACATATACTGCAACACGTACCGTGAAATCCATGCTAATTAAAAATAAAACGTACCGCTTCGTATTCCGCATCGACTAAGCTGACATTTGTCTGCAAGATGTCCGGGTAGCCAACCACATTAATCATAGCTTTGAGCTTCAGCAGAGCCGCCTGCCGCGTATCGAAGTCCATCCAGCCTTCGCCAACGAGTAGTTGACGAAATCCTGCTTGTATGTCCCGGATCATCATGGTTGCCTGTTGCCATAAAAGCATGTCATACTGTAATGCTAGTGAATCGCTAATTCGGAAACAGCAACACGGAAACAACGGCTAACCTTTGCTTTCATGTTTGGCGGAACCACATCCCTAACATACAAGACTCCCACTGCCAAGGGCATAAGATAAGCACACGTATCCCAACACAATTCCCCAAGCGGCGGATCGCGTCTTTTCACGCGACCACTGATACGTTGCAGGTACTCATTGGCTGCGTCTCGGTAATCTTTGCACAAGAAGGTGCTGTAGTAGTCAGTCAGTTTCCATCCAATGAAAACCGCCATACGACGTTTCCCGTCTTCGCCCTGTTTTTCATATTCCAGGAGCTTCTCATCCAACTTGTACCAGTATCTCAGATTTGGCAGGACGATTGTGGTGTTATCTTGGATTCGTTCTGATATGTTAGCGGCATTGAAATACTCCTGCAGGTACAACGTAAAGTTTTGCAGAATGGTCGAGTTGAAGTTGTATGTGGTCTGGAACTCTTTAAGTGTCATTTTGTTAAGGTAGATATCCTCGTTGAGCTGCTCTACAGATGTAAGTCTTGCCTGAAACGATACCAATGTTAATGAATAGAATTAAAACACGCACCATGCTAAATTGTTCATCCTACCATGGCAAGTTCCCTTTCAGTTGCTACAATGTCCGTAAGATTGATTGAAAAATCTTCTACTCTGGCTGTGTTCTTCGTATCACGCAGCATCAGCGTGGTAAGGTTAAATAGAAACTTGAGGATACTGTCGGTATACAGCTTCCCCGTCACACTGTTCGATAATATGTCAACGCCCGCGAACGTGGCTGGCTCGTCTACCAGAATCAGGTTGACCTTGGGGTTTTCTACATCGGCTTTGATGCTGACTTTAAAGAACGGGTCGGTCCGGGCAAAGAAAGACTTCACAACAGCCTTGTATATATCAAAATTAGACGAGATCCAGTCTGGTGACAGAATTGGCCATCCACCAATGACGTCCTCAAGGATATCCAGCAGTGGTTTTGCGCGCAGCTTCTCGACCTGTTCTAGAGAAAGTGACCGTAATTTCACAGAGCCTTGTCACAAACGGTGGATAGCCTTATTTACCGTTTAGTTAATGGTAGAAAATTCATCATCAATATCATAACTTTCAGATGTTTTACCATCGTACGATATGTGCTGTTTCTGATATCTTACCTTCGTCTGTACACTGTTTGAAGAAGTTCTTTACAATGGTCTCCGAAGGAAATACTGTGCTTTGGTTTATCGGCTTTTGTAACAGTTCTACATGCCGAGTAAACAATGCACAATGTAGTGGATATTTACGGCTGCTAAACTGTATGAGAAGGTTAGCATAAGCTAAGATTGAAATAAGCAAAAGTCGCAGGTACTTTGTCCGACTATTTTGGTTGTCAAATCCTGGTAATAAAAATCATCGACCTCCGTTTCGTTATCCAGTATGGGGTGTCTTTCAATCCATCCTCCGCACGCATGTGCGAAAAAGTCCTCACAGGGGTCAGCCGAGCGATTCATGCGATCAAGGAACTTTTTGGCTGGATGCAGTAATAAAGATCATTATGAAGGTTCTATGAAATAGCTAGGTGGAAGTTTACCTGCTGCTTTACAGGTCGGAGTTGTGCATGCAGTGCGGAGTTTCTCAGGAAAGGCACAAACACTGACGTCGTTATTCATGATAGTTACTACAGAACAGCAATACCGTAGATATATGCCCGTTTCAGGTAGCATTGAGGAGCACAAACTCACATAGAAGTTCTGTAAACAGTAGAGAGGAAACGAGGAACAACATGGAAACTGCAAATCCGGCCATTGGTGTTACTAATGAGCGATAGGCGGATAATGCTTTCTTGATGCGCAGAGGTTTAGATAAACGATGCCCAAGTGCACTTCTTAGGAGAAACTGCAACTTTCGTGAAAATAAGTATGGATTTTGGCAATTTATACTGATGGTATTCTACGGAGATCAAACAGGCTCATAGGACACACGCAGTATCACGCTGCTGATCCAGCAGCATAACTACCACATACTGCTGGTGATCTGAAATGGTAACGGTTTGGCGGAAGTACAAAGCAGCGTGTAAGATAAACCAGTTTGCTTTATTGTTTTTTAGCGAATATAGTATGTATCGCCTGGAGCATCTGTCTTGCAAATCCACAATGCAAGGATTGCTCAGCAATGGTCAATCGCCTGCGGTACATTACGTAATAATCGTAAGATACTTTTACAACGCATAACTGTCCCGTATAGATATTCCAAGGCACCCGCAGTTTATTTTCCTTCACTTAATTTTTGCGGCCCGGGAGACGTTTTTTAGCCTTCCCGTGGAACAGTTATCGATATCATTTGCCATTCACTGAACCACCTTATGATACTGAGCACCAGTGAACCGGAGCAGCTGATTTTGACAGAAAACCGATGGCATACTGATGACTTTGCAAACTGCGACTTTCCCTTTCTGTATGTGGTCCTTGTTGTCGTTGTACTTCGAGAACGCTTTAACTTTGACGGGGCTAAACACACTGCATGTGCTAGCGCATAGTACTTCCCATTTTACTTGCCAGCTGCATCTCAACAAAAGCATCCTGAATATTTACATAAAATGTATCACCTGTGTCTATAATTAAAAGTTACAAGAACAAGCAAACCTACCCTAAAGTTTGTTGAAAAACTGAAGTTGCCCAGTATTTGTCGTACATGAGTCCCAGTAAACGCGCTTTCGAGATCCTGGTTCCACTTCCATAAGATTTTTATCATATCGACGCACAACTGCATTCAATGTGCCGGATATGCATGTTGCGGTATGTGATATTCGCGCGATATACTCCTTACATAATTCTTGCACATCGGAAATTCCGATGTCGCGACCGAAACTGATCGAGCAAAAGATAAAACATTTGTCACAAAGTGCGGCTGCTGCTGCATTACGGCTTTCGGACGTTCAGTTCCTTGGTTACCGTGGCCATATCACGGTCACCGGTGAGAAACGCTTCCCCTCATTTGAGCAACATATACGTGCGTGGTTTACAAAACGGGAACCTGGCCGTAAATGAAAACCGTGCTCGACGTCTTGGATGCTTATCAGACACGAAAAGGGTCATGATGTATGATGGGAAGTAATGCAGTCAAGTCCAAAATGTTATCCTGTCACCATGACCCGCAAACAATCTCTTTTGGCACTCTTGAGTTATAAAGATTGGTTTGATCTTCCCACATTCCCAGACTGAACATAAACTTTTACGACCAACCGGCAGGCTTTATTTGTTGAAACTGGGACAGGAAAGAACCTATTCATAACAGTCACATAAGTTAGGTAAACACAATGAGGGTTGTCGATTTCTCTCCATTGCATTGGTATGGAAGAAGACATAGGTTTTATTTCACAAGAACTGTTACTAAACGTTATCCGCAATGACGCGGCAACCTCCCACCACAATCACCAATAACAATACCAGCTAAATCGCAGTCCCATGTGATTATCTTGACAAATTTGATAAACTACTGCTGTGAAAACGCGTTTCTGAAGATCTTCCAAAGCAATAATACAGACTTTTTAATGCGTTTGTGATATCAGATGGTTCCCGAATATTTAATTTTTAAGGAATCAAGTCGTGAAAATGTAATCGTTCTTGGTATTGTCATTCCTGTTTGAACGTGTTCATCGTCCTGCTCGTACAGTTGTAACTGTTGCACTCGTGATGAAAATAAAGCGAAAATAAAGTTGGCGCCGCTACGTACCGGTATGTAATCTGTATACCACACACGCACATCCAGCACGCACGTTACCAGCAAACCAACAGAAAAAGTTTGTTCGACCACATGTAGTTAATAAAGCGCATTCAGTGCTTATAATCTAGCTAAAACGCAGCATCGTTGCGGCAAAAGATTTGGCAGACTCGGTTACGACCGCTATCGCCAAAAACTGTATTTTCACCAAACTTCCAAAGCAACTATCAAAGAGTTTGCTGTATTGAAGTTACTTGGGAGTTACGGCAGTTCTTGTTTTTCTTCGCTTGTGGGATCGAGTAAATACGCACGCTTGTGTACGCTAATTGACTACAGTGTACTGTAAAAACTATGCGGCTTGCGCCAGAAACTGAAGAAATGAAATGCTGCTTGCTCATTTATTAAGATAGATCCTTGAAGGAAAAGATGGACGAAGCATTTTACAATGTCGAAGAAGCGAAGGCACATCTTGTGGTAAATCATTGACAATATCAATGAACAGCCAGATGAAACAACCAGATCTGCATCACGTTGTTTGGCCGTTGTTATGTATGGTGCCGCACGTGTACTTAAATTTTAAGCGTCGAAATAAACATTTACTGAGTGCTCATAAGTCGTAATGTAGGTATCAGCGAACACGTCTCTTTTATTGCGTCGGCTTTTGCCAGTTGTTAAATTTCGTAACTGGATAAATAACACTGACACAAAAGTGCAAAGCACCGCTCTACTCAGGAGAACTGTAGACATTCCTGTGTTGATTGTCCAACGTTTCAAGCCGTAAACATATGGAATCACCGCGGAAATAGTATTCCGTGAGGCTTGATGTTTTTGTTTTCTTTTTCCCGTCTACCCTGATAATAAATGTTTACGATGGAACGGCGGTACTCATAATTTCAGTAACGGTAAAAACGCACTTATTCTTGGCTTTGTTCACTTTCTCTCGGCCAGCAAGCAGGCACAACTGCATAACAACGACAGCTAGTATACTAAAGTACGTGTGGATACAGGAGAATAACGAGCGAAGCACTTGGTCGACAACAGCTATAAAGGATATTTCCCGTCAGAATTAAACCTAGGCCGAAGTGATATATAAGTCAGAGGGACAGAGAGTAAGCAGCATATCAGGTTTTTCGGTTCGTAGAGTTAATCCTAGAACAGACGGTGTCCAGTTAATATACTTTCTAATTCCCAGAGCGCAGACATGAATGCTTACTTGTTGGTCCTCATCACTGCTGGCGTCACCGCCCGTGTGTTGCGAAATCCACGACAAACTTGTGTGCCGCTTCCGCCGCTTTTTAACTGCATCGGCAACATTCAGACCCCTCGTAACTGCACTGCTGTTGGCGAGATGATGTGCAGTAAGTGCTAATTCTCATCATATACAACAAAATATAGTACAGCAGGTGCATTGTGCCTTCGGAATGTATGTTCTATAACCCTAACCCCGCCTTTAATCTTTGGCCCAGGGCCATGACCCGTCTGGGCAGGCCACTGTCTAAGACCTGGCTACGGCCATCTAGATTCTGGTCGTGCTGACAACAACAATCTGTTGTCGTAATAAGGATAACAGGCATCTGGAGATGCAAGTGGACATCGCCTCTATAACGAATTCTAGAGAAAGTTGATGTAATCTGACAATGGGGTAAGCATTTCATCATATACGCAGTTTTATATGTAATTTAACTAGCGTTTGGTGTTCCGGTTTACACAGGCATGAAGGTTTTGTTTCGTTTTTTTTGCTTATTAATATAATAGCTGCCGCAATTGATAGCCATACCCAAATATAACTGGCATACATTAGTATGCCAGAAAATGATACTATTGCCTGAAAAAGGCTTGACTTATATATATTCGCCTCCAAAACCGTCTCGATTCATTGTTTCACTATGGTAACGTGTACGTATGCTCCAAATGCGAACCAGACAACCATTTTGTTCACAAACAGAAACCATCGGGGTATTGTCAAGCAGAGAGTTACCTTCGAACGACTACAGTTTACGAATTCATGGTCAGGAATACGATGCACCTCGTCCTAGTTTACCCCGACGGGCCACAAATAAAAAGTGTCGCATTATAATAACATGGGTCATGGCAACAGTGCATTGCCGACATTACATTGCTGACATTGCTGACATTGCTGACATTGCTGACATTGCTGACATTGCTGACATTACACGTAAAAGCATGAAGGGCTCGAGCGGATTTTTCACACCATGTTGAGGGGTTTAAACATTCCCACAGTCTAGCGACGGCTCGTTGTTCATTCCCCGAGAATTAATGCAGTCAATAGTATTTAATTTAGTCCGATTCACATTCATATCAAAGTTTGTACGATAGCTTGTATTGCAGCTTTGAAAGGTCCACGTTTTGGGGTTTTTGAAAGGTGCGCGTGCAGACTTGAAAGGTCCGCGTTGTCTATGGGCGGAACAGGTTCTTTTGATTCTCTGTGTTTCTGTGATTCCAGCGGAACAGCTTTCGCCTGTAATGGAACTTATTATGGCAACCCGTATTCCGGCCGTCCACTTGTTCAAGAATCAGTGCAGTCTATTTTGAAAAACTACATAATTTATTATTATTTCAACCTGCTGCAACTGTGATCCGCTTCATGTTCTTGCCTTGCAGAATTCCGGTTATGCTCTCTTGCGGCTGAACTGGCCACGGCGGCCACAGCGGCTACGGCGGCTACGGCGGCTACGGCGGCCACTGCGGCTAGAGCGGCCACAGCGGCCACGGCGGTCACGGCGGCTACGGCGGACACAGCGGCCACGGCGGCCACGGCGGCCACGGCGGCTACGGCGGCTACGGCGGCCACGGCGGCTACGGCGGCCACGGCGGCCACGGCAGCAAGGGCAGCAAGGGCGGCCAGGGCGGCCCCGGCGGCTGAACCGGCCACGGCGGCCGCGGCGGCCACGGCGGCTACGGCGGCTACGGCACCCATAGCACCCACTAAGTTACAGATTGCCCTGCATACACTATGCGAAGCGCAACCATTATCGGAAGAGTTATATGCTACTGGAGTATGTACCGAGAGCAGCGACTTTCTGAACAACTGCTTCTCATACATCCACGACGCGTGCTATGTTTGCATGCCGTAGAATATCATAAATGATGAATTTCCCTTTCCACGGTTTTAGTTCGTCTTATGATTAGAGTTGATTGATCTGTTCTACCTACTTGCTGTCATGCATTGCATTTCAAACGCGTTTTATTGTGGAGCTATCATCGCGTTGGTCACAATACAGCAACCATCTACACTATACTATTGTCCTGCGATCTGTTCATTGTTATGCTTTGTTGCGGTGGCTTTTCTATTTCAGCGTCCAATAAAAATCAAACGAAAAGGTCACGAAGCCTTGTATGTACTGGTAATAGTTGTTATTTCTTTCGCTCGGACCGGTTAGCGTCAAGGCGAATAGAACGATTCCGAATGCTTTTTTGCATTCATGCTCGTATGCATCGGTAATGCGTTACAGAAAAAATTACACAGCTGCCAAATAAACCGGCTCTAACGTTCCTAGTCATCCTCGCTCTAAAATTAAATCATTAAATCATTATTCGATCCCCGAATCCTTCATATTTTGCCAAGTAAACTTGTTCCACACGAATACAGCCACGTGACACTATTTGTCCGTTTTCCCCTACCAGCAATCTCTGGATTCTGAGCATTGAACTGGTATTCAAAAGGAACATTGCTCGATAATTTAACTCCAAACCCTACCTGTCAAAACGGTTCCCGGAAACTTCTGCCAGGTCCCTTTTGTAACCAACGCCAAACGTGTAGCCACCGCACCTACTTTGGAAAAAATAAAACATAGCAGCATAACAAAATCATAGCAAGACTAGGACCGCCGATTAGCGCTACCGCCACCACCTGTGTGACCACCGCGAACAGCACTATACTGTCGATATTCCAAACAAAAGTGACATCATTGCTGGTAGTGCTGGACCAAGGGGGCATTTTTACCAAAAGCCCTGGTGCTAAAGTGCCATTATTGCCGGAGATTGCAAGACTGAGATGACCTTGTTGCAGGTAGTTCCAGAACTATCATGACATTATGGCGCAGCCTCACCGGCATAAATGGCATGCATAGTCACGGCACTTTCCGCAGTAATGGCCTCTTAGTCGTGACATCAGCCTCAGTAATGTCACCTCAGTCTTGGCACTTCCGGCAGTAATATCAAATCCGTCTTGCTATGTGACCTTCGTCAATAATGTCCCCGTGGCCTAGGACCATCGCCCATAATGTCATTCTTGCCTTGGCGCTACCGATAGTAATATTGACTTAGTGGCGGTCGCACAAAGGGGACCCGGGACTCATGACCGCGGGCAAATTTTGGCGGGGAGAAGGGGAACATAACTGCCGCAGCATACTACGGCATGAACATGCTATATTTTAACGTCACCCGCGGCGCATTACGCGTCTGGGATTAAAATACCATCCGGAAATAGAACAGTCAATGGTGATCTGAGTGCATAGCTTTTTGAATCTAGGCCTGCACCAGTTCGATACAAAAACAGAGCCATTTATTACACATTTGGTCGTTTATTCCGACCGAACACTTTTCATGCAGCTCGCGAGCAACGTCAACGCAGACGGAATATCAGTCTGCCTCAGCATTTGGGCTTAGAGTTAAATATAAAAAATTGCGAACTGTTCGTCTGTGGTAGAACTGACGAGGAACGAATAGACGCTCTCGGAACCTTTCTAGAGCGGTACCAGAAGTTCAGCTGGTGTTGTAAAGAGTTTACAAACTAGCTTAGAACAAGAAAAAAACTCTGCAGCAGGAACTGCTGTCAAAAGATATGTCTGTAAGATAAGATTAATGACATAACAATGACGATCAGCTGTGGTGCTGTAGCTGCTTGTTACAGCTTGTACGTGGATGTGAAATCGAAAAAAACACACCAGAAGGTTGTTGTGTACAGTTGGCAGACTACATTAGTCACGAAAGAGAACACCGAACCAGGAAATACCATTAATGGCTCATCGGTTCTTCTTGTACAATAATAAGATAAGTAATACATTACTGCACATATGTTTGATGAATAGCCGCTGGTAATTTTTCGTAGGATATGAGATCATGATCATGGGCGATTATACGTACGTAGTGAGCTGTTTTAGATTACTGCTCAGTTGCGAGTGCTGCTCAGTTGCGAGTGCTGCTTTGGGCTGGCTGACCAACTTGCTATGTGAAGTACAACTTTACACAGCGGATTGTTTATTAAACTGGCGTTTTCTGTTTGAAAACTGCCGTATTACATCGTACAAAGTTACGGAATTACGCTTCGGTCATCAATATCGGCATTTTACGATCCTGTGTGTACCGGCATCATGTCATCTATCCATCATTCACAACCGGATTCATTTCGATCCCGGCAGGAGGAACAGCTGTCACGGTATCTGTATGATGTAGTTTATCGGAACGT
>JAQGAU010003006.1:0-14088 GCA_034698045.1 Paramacrobiotus richtersi
GAAAGATTATTACACAAGCTTTTTCGATTTCGTTGATTACGTAAAAAGTTATTGAATTTTGAATATTTTAAAATTCAATATCTTTTGACCCAATCGACGAAATCCAAAAATCTTGTGTAATAACGTTTAGTATCTTTTTATGCATTTTATACCGCTTTCAAATCATACTTCTAATGCACGGCTGAATTTATCGAGACTTTTCTTCTTATTTACCTGCTCCTTGTTTACACACCTGTTGTGGGCTGCGCACTCGCTGCGGGTAAACAATCACCTGATCACAGGGTGAGCAATCCCTTTGCTATCATGTATACCATATGCGGTAACGATACACATCTGAGATATTTCGTGCAAAACAGGATCTGAGCGAACCACCCAAAACGGTACCCACTGGGTATTTTTTCGCCTTAAATGCTGTCTTCGTAAACCAGTCGAGTGGATGGAACAGTCACTCGGCTACAGGTCCAGCTACGAAGTTTGCTTGCTGTATGTTTATGTTTTACAGACTCAATCTATGTGTGCAAAACAGCGAGGAAGTTTTTGATTCCAAAACAGTTTACATGCATGTTTTCCGCATTATTTCAAATTCGACACATTTTACCGGGTTTTGGTTTGACTGCAGCTGGAAGCTGTGAAGTTGCAGAACCATTCCTGTTGTTTGTTAATGACTTCGAGTTGCCACTACCGATATGACAGATACATTAACGACAATACGTTTTCAGTTGGCAGTTAAGAAACTCGACAAAACAAATGCCGAAAGTATGAAACTGAAATAAATATTGGTCCGAAACTGGAATAAATCATTCATCATACGCAAGACGGTACTTGATCTTTCCGGCTTCGCTTTCCGGATCGGTCGATGTTCCACTGTCGTAATGTTACTTCAGCGCTCTGTAATTGTCAATCTACCGATTTCTTGACCGTTGTTTAGTAACTGTGCGTAACTACTGTACTATGTACCGTATATATAACACACTGTGATTCCACCGATAGTTTTTCAGTTCACTTGTTCGAAGCGTTCCCTCCGTGACCTTGGCTTTTTCCGCTCTTCGGTTGGACAAAAAGGGACCGTTTTCTCACAGCTATTTTATGATGAAGTCAATGTTTATTCCACATTCTAACCGGCAAGCATGTGAACCGAGTCACGAGGACCTTTACTTTTACACAACAACGTTTGTCCCAGGAAACACCCCAAATGATCCGTTGCATGTTAACATTCAGCCTGGAGAATCGCAGATGGTAGCAAACAACCGCATAAATGACATAATAATTTGAATCGATGGCGATCGAGTTCTGCAGCTGCTGCTCATAGTGTAAACAAACGGCGGTATTGCGTGCAGAGCATATAATTTGTATAATTTGTAGATCACCTGATGACCCTTTTTTAGATTCTTAATTACGACGGGGATGTTCTTGTTGTCCGCGGCATACTTTAAACTTCAATAACACGGCAAAAAGATGACAGTACGTGGTCAACTGATAATACATTATCGAGCCAATACCGCTAATATCACCTGCTAAAGTGTGTTTTCAAACTGGTTGCTGACAGTTTCCGGCTTATCGATGTTTCTGCCAAGCACGAACTCATTAAAAATCGCTGCATCTAACAAATCTCATGAAAAAATATTGCTTTCATCGGCTCTGAGAAGGGCCACGGAATGGTTGACCTGCTAGTGTAAAGGTCACCGTGAAGATCACTTTAGTTCGTCTCAATCACCGTACAATGTACCGTAAATGATTTTTCCTTTGTAAGCGCTCACCTGCTTTATCATCAATCGCTACGTGCCGTTCTATATTAGGTCAATATGTGTACTGTCCCGATGGGGATTTGATTTTAATCAAAGCAGGCGTTTTCAATGGTTAATCACCGGCTCGCAGTATGTTTAACGAGTCCTTCGTAATCAAAAGCCACGTCAACTTAGCACACTTATTACAGCATCTTATGCTGCTCTGATCGAATCATGCGATCGCTAATGCCGCGTGCAAAAGGTATCAAGCAGATGCTGCAACTCAATCAGTGTAGGAAGCGGCGAGATACTGTAGATAAAATGACGAGGCAGTATTTCAAATGATCCTCATAATTAACATACCTACGGGAGAGTAGCTGTATACCACGAAAATGAAAGTAGAGAAGAACGTAAGCAGTGGTAATTCCACCTGGGATTTCTCCCATAGGGATCTGACGAAGCTTATTACTTTTTCTTCTTTGCAAAGGAAATAGCACCCTTATGTCTAGAAGCGAGATCACCTTGAGTTTTAGCTTTAATGAGATATGCAAAAAACGGTCCAAAGCACTATGAACGTACCTAATTAGGCGAAGGTATCGATACTTGATTGAACTGTAAGTAATCGCCTTTTTTTTCAGTTGATGCAATGAAAACCATCCGACAGGATCGATCTGCAGGTGAACTTGCCCACTACATCGTTAAGCCAATAACGATCCAGTTGCATACCGGTCTAATGGTATCTGTACGTGATGATAGACATATCGAGCATCGATTATAAGGATGTTTCAGGAAACTGTTAATCAGCCCTCCGTGGTACCAGTATAAAATCTGGTCAAGAACTGCATGACAGAGGTCATGCGAGGTACACCTTTTGCGTCTAGCTGAATCTCGATAGTTTCTAATTGAACACTGAACGAAGATCTGCGTGATAACGGTCATATGTTCAATCGCGACGCATCTATGCGCAAATGATGCTGCAAACCCAACTCACCAGTTGCTAGTTGTACATCACGCAAGTAAGTGTGTACTTTTCTACTTTTAGCGCAATAATGTTCAATAGCTGCACCACCAGAATAATGCTGCTGTGGAAGTTAGAAAGGTAACTCTGACATTGACTGGATACGGTCTGTTTGTAAGTTTCACCGTGCTCGGAAGACAGACTTCTAAATGTTCTGTTTTACCACTAAGCATCCATTTTCTAAACGTGAAGAATATTCTGGAATTCAGGTCAAAGGCAGAAGCACACGTATATTCCGCATAGTATAATGGAGGCTCCGACAAATATGACTATATGGGAGTCACAAATCCACGACTTTGAAGATCAGTGGCGGAGACAGTCCGTGCTGAACTATTTCTTCATTGGCATCATGGGATTTTTGGGGATTTTTGGATCCTTCGCGAATACTGTGGTAAGTTACAATTACCAGGTTGTTACAAAGTTAGAGGTTGCAAGGTTACAGGTTGTGGCACTAGTTATACCGATAAAACTCTATTTTGTGATGTGTTTGCGGAATATTAATTGTTATAATGGGTTATTGGATTTTATAATGGGATGTTAATTGTTATAAGGGGTTATGGGATTATAATGGGTTGTCGCATTGTACTTGGGAACACACACACACAGTCACAAACCAGATTCTTCGAAGAGCTCTCTCAATTTCAAACAAAGAATTTTCAAAACCATTCAAAAGCGAGCTTGACGGTTTTTATGTTGGTTAAGCAGGGAGATTGGCTCGCAACTGGATAGCGTTTTGTTGTGATACTTTTGAATGCCGTTGCTGAACGTTAATAAAGTACATACTGAATTGATACGGGAAAGTTTCGATTTTTCCGTTACTGGACAATTTTTCGTTTCTCAGTTGTTTCCAAGCGGATTTCCCTGATGAATCTTCTGATCACTACAGTGGTTGATATTCTCCCCATTGATGATGACAGTATATTGATTTGGAGGTAGTGCTAAAAGTCGATGACCTTGTGGAACAATGACGCGATTCAGGCTCACGGTCACTGTAATCAATAAGCATTGCATGTGCTTCTTTTGGCATCAAAACTGTTCCGTAATTTCTTACTTCGCGAGTGCTCCATGGTCATAATCCTTGCCTGTGTATGCGCTTGGTTGCACACGAAAAAATATCTGTATTGACATTGAAATTACAATGGCGACTAACTGATTTTTGCGAGAATAAGCAGCACTAAATCAACGCAACCCAGATTCCCGAGGCCGACCTGATCGTTACCTTTTGCTATAAATAAATTTTCTGGACCCTATGCGCGGTAATGGCTCTTTGCGCACTTTGTTGCAATAAAAGTGGCCGTTTAGAATCTAGATTACCAACAAACAAGGCCGGGGTATAACCAGAGCTCATAAACAGACATATTGCCACTTATGCAAGCCTCATTAAGCCTAAACACCCTCGTGATGGTTTGTATCCCATAGCGCACCCTCTTTCCAAGCAGAATAAGTTGTGCGTGCCTGTTTTTCATGAATCATGTAAGTATACTTAATGATTAATTTTTGTAGGTGATCGCCTCGCTCCTGATTATTCCGGAGCTGCATCAGATTCAGTACGCTTTTGTTGGCAACTTGGCACTGGCGGACTTGGTGGTGACGTCAGTGATCATTCCGATAAATATTGCTAGTAAGTTCTCGAAAGAATTACGATTCGCAATGCTGTCTGGACGGTTCAGACGCATTCAGCTCTATCTGAACAGCTGCCTTAATTTGTTGCAAATTGTGTGGTTATTTCCAGTTTACACTTGCAGAGAATGTCTTACCGATTACCAAACTGATATTCGAAATTAATAAACACCAAACTGATATTCGAAATCAATGAACATCGAAGTTTAGGTTGTGGTCAGATATTTCTTAAATGATCAGCAGATGTTGCGTGACCTTTCAGTCCACACCCGAATCGATACGGTGATATCGACTCTTGTACGAGAGATATCTGATATCTGGCGCGCGACAGGCGTTCATATTTCCATGAAAGTTTCTCGGAAAATATGGCAGACAGATGAAGAAATGCTAATCATTATCGGTTTTTCAAGTGTTTCAAACCTGCTGTGCAACAGACACATCTCACATATGTAATACAGAAAAGCACAGTCTAGACTGACCATTAGTCTTCCGAAATGATTTGGTACGAGTCTGTTTTTTTGCGCAGTTATCCACTTTCAGCTGTACTTGGCAGTTGGCTGTGCGAAGCGCTACACTACTGTAGACAGAAGAACAGAAGAATGTAGCGTGCAGTTCTATGAAATAACCTACGTTTTTTTTATAGTAACGCTGACAGGACCGGATCTTTTCCGCCGGTATCCTTGGTTTTGCGAACTGGATGGCACAATCTGCGCCTCAGCATGTGCCGGCTCCATGTGGTGCATTGCGGCTATCGCCATGGAAAGGTCAGTCCTATACAACTCACCTCGGAGTCACACTATAGCGGCATGCAGTCTCAAATTAAGCAAGTTTTTCACCTGGCACACGAGACTGTTTACGACCATCGAAGCACCGCTGCACAGCCCTCACAGTGCCGTAATCATTAATTCAACGCATGTGCACTTTTTGCAGGTATGCCTGCATCTGTCATTATGGCCTGTATCGCCAGATGTTTACGCCATTCCGCACCGGCATAATGATAGTCTTGTTGTGGGTTATTGGACACACCATCCATATGCCGGTGTTCGTGGGATGGGGTGAAACAATCTACGCCGCCGATCTTCATGTTTGCACCGCCGATGTCGGCGTCTGGTCGTACTCCGTATTCTATGGGATAGTCGCCATTCTCACTCCAATGAGCATCAGTTTCTTTGCATACTTTCAAATTTACTTGCGCATCCGTAAAAGCCGTGCTGGAAGAAAAGCCCTGACGGGAAGAAAATCCAAAGTGTCCTCTGGAAAGAGTTTGGGAACTGTAGAAAGTAAGAGTTTTGCAGGTTTGCGAAAACGCTTTTATTTATTTCCTCCGGAATACTTTTTCAAGTACAAACAAATGACGAATTCCAACTGCGATTCTATTAGGCTTACGTTTCCTTGATTTGATGTCGAGCTAGAACCTCGTTAAGACAACAGTACTGCAGCTTACAAACAAGAGAATTCTAAATAGTCACTTTGTTTATAAATTATCTGTTGCTGGTTAGGACTACTCAAATTTGTACGATTTGATATTTTCCAGAGGAGAAAGAAGAGCCCACCAAGAACAAACAAGTGGAAACGGTTAAGGATGAAATCCGTCTGGTGAAGGCGCTGTTTAAGGTGTTTCTCGTATTCCTCGGCTCTTGGATCTGGATCGCCACGTTCGCTGTGGCCCGCAACTGGATCGTGTTCCCCAAATGGTACGGCTATATGGCCCTGACTCTAGCGCACGGAAGCAGCGCTACCAATTCTCTCACATACTTCTGGATGACGGACCTAATGAGCACCGCGAAAAAGGGCTACCTTCGGCTGTTTCGTCGACTACGCACCCGTATCGGCATTTGGCCCCACGATCACATCGTGACGCTCTCACATGCAGAACACTCGCGCTCGAGAGTGCAAGCTACCGAGATTCCTCGCTTGGAATAGTTCTTACCGAACCCACATGCATCATGACAGCGAGATTGGACGATCAGACTACATTACTGTATCGCATGTATATTGTTGCTGTTATGTACAGTCTGCTGCCGCGACGTGGTATTAATTTTACCTGGCAAATGTACTTGGAACAGCCTGCGCATGTTACAGATTCTAAAACCATGAATTTGCGAGAGAGCATCTTGTCTCACAGTTTATGTCATCAAATCTATAACAGAGGCTGAATAATATGCACTTCTTCGATTACTAGCGAGCGGCACCGATTCTGCGCTTGTACAGTTGCATATACATGCAGCAAAAGGTCACCAATACCGCACAGCGGACTTAACTAAACCATAAATAGCTGTTACCTTTGTGTTCTGGAAGCAGTAATTTGTTTTCATTATGAAGTATAAGCCGTATACATTTGTTTATCTGGAACTCATATTCACAATGAATCGGCAAGCTAATTACGACTACTTCTCACGTTGTGGGCCATGGCAAAATCTTTTCCCTAAACAGCATATATGAAGGTATCATTTCTTCTACACGTTGTTACACAGTTAATCAGTAAAGCTGGATGTCATGTCGCGATAAGAATAGTATTATGAGATCTTTCATGATAACGAAAGCGGTGCAACTGTTTCCTGCAGCAAGCTTGTCTGGTAGTTAGCACAGCTGTGCGTGGTATACAGTCGCATGTCTTTGAATTGTGTCACGCCTGGGAACCCGTAACTGCACATGTGTATGTACATGTCAACACACGCTACCAACCCCATGGCTCTCGTGTAATTTGTTAATTTCATTAAAGTTTCGTTTAACGAGGACTAGATCCTTTAACGAGCCAGGTTTTTTAGAAATGAACGGCTTCCTATTTGGAGTATTCTTATGCTGCGGAATACTGCGCTGTTTCGGTATGTTTTTAATTGTTCTCGCATGGAAGCGCCTTCGAATGTACAGTATATAGCCCTTTAAAAGTCTTTGTATCGGGCATTTTAAATCCTTCCTGAAATTTCTACCTGCAGATCTACGTGGCATGACAGATTCCAGAAACTTGAATTTGCTTAGAAACATAGCTTTCACGTATACATTTTTTCATTTGATATTTACATAAATACGTCAGATACACCAATAAAACTACAGAAATTTGTGAGTATAGTGCAATTTTTTATTTACCGACCACTGGTAATGGTGAAAGATTATTGAATTTTAAAAGTTATCAACGTGTGAATTGACCTGCGGGTGATCTATGAGCCAAGATAACAATCTAAATCAGATTCTCGGATCACCCGTAGAGCGCTAGGTTAAGTCAATCCGACTCAATTCACACAGTGCTGACTTTGAAAATTCATAACTTCTCACCATTTCTAGTAGTCGATAAATAAAAAATTTCACTATACTCACAAAACCATGTAGATTTTATTGGTGCATGTGGCATATTTATGCGGATATCACATAAAAACATGTTTTCTTGTTAGTTGAGCGGTTCGGCTGCCAGCATGTCAGAACTGCTACATTCCTCTTGTCAAATTGTTTATTTTATCGAGTAAACGTTTTTGCAGGCAGTGCACTGGACCTCTCTACCGCGTATGTTACCATTCCATACAACCAGTTCCAGGTTCGACTGTATGAAGAACCTGCCGAAGAACACAACGCGCAGTTGTACTATGCTCCAGCTTGCACGTTCATCCACAATTCGAGCTACATCATCAACAACAACAACCACCAAAACTATGTAGCCTTTTCTGTCAAATTGTGGGATGCGGAATACCAGGATATTATTCAAACGGAACTATCCAAAATGAACCGCTCGGTCCCACACCGACCTCGGCTGATTCCATTCCACAGCGTGCGAATGGATGTGACTGACAGTACAATTCCGATCAAGGTCATGAACCAGTGGATTTCGATCACACATCAGCCGTCTGTTGTGCTAGGGCGAATCATTTGCTCTTCCGAAACTGAATGTCTGACCGTTAAGCGCGCTATTGAGAATCCCCAGGATCAGTTCCTTTTCGGACTGGAAATGTCCTTTGCGCTCAAAAACCCGGTGCACAATAAACGTGCAGTTCACATAAGTGCGAGTGCATTTGATGCATCGGAAGTCTTCCAAACGATTAAACAGAGATTCCCCCACCAGCCTACCGTCTGCATGCAGTATACCGAGCTCCGGCGGATGGTACGAGAGGTACTGGATAGCCTGTTGGAGATATCCATTCCCGACGAAGAGTTCGTCAGCGAAAACCAGCTGTATTCCGCAATCAATCGACTCATCCGCTTCGTTCACCCTAATGTAACGTCCACAGCGGACTTTGCCGATGACGAGTGGAACAGCGTGTACTGGCCCACTGGAACCATTCGTCCAGATGAGAAGATCAAGAGTCTAAATGAATTACTCGGTAACGGTAATAAATGGATGAAAGCCTTCTTCCAAATCGGGAGTAACTTCAGCACACTGGAAGGAATCAAACCCGTACAGGAAATGCAGCCGCAGGTCGGCTGGACTCATGTACGCGCGCAGTTGAAAGACACTGATGGCATGGTGTACTGGAATGGTGATAAGTTTGTTATCAAACCGATTATGCTTCACTGCATCAACTTGACCAAGCTGTCTTTCGACAGCGTTCTGGGAAATCTGACCACCTGGAGCAGTGCAAAGTCGGGAGACCTGTCGTCAGCTGTTAACGTTCCTGCGCTCAACCAGAACGCCTTCGACATGGAAATGCAACGGATTAAAAGAAGCCTAAATCAAACTGAAGTGAATGTAGCAAGGTTGTCGAATAAGCTGTACGATATGGTGCCTATCGGAACCATTGTGGCATACCATCAGAGTACGCTGACTTCTCACTGTTGGTTATTCTGCGATGGAGCGCCTGTGAGCAACACCACTTATCCGTTGCTGGCCGGAGTGTTGTATCCAGAGACCAACACACCAGATTTGCGGGGACAATTTCTCATGGGCGCCGGAAGTACCGCGCATCCTGTTGCTGGCGAGAGTGGTGGGGAGGCAAACCATGTATTGACCGTCAATGAGATGCCATTGCACAGTCACGAAATCCCATCGTGGTTAGGGCAAAATTACGGAAATACCTTCCTCACCATAAGCAAACTAACCAGCAGTTCCCTGAGTGACAGAACCGAGGGCGGACAGAGTGGAGGGAACCAAAAGAAGCTAACTAGTCTCACCGCGGGAGGCGGCCTGCCGCATAATAACCTACCCCCTTTCCTAACTACTTGGTACATTATCCGAGCGTGCTAACTTTTCAAATTACCCCAGAGTCACATAAAATTTAGTGACGTCTTGCTTGTGTCCACCATAATGTTCTTTCTTTTAGTCTTCCACTTGGAGAACAAACCATTGCTTCTTTATTCATTCTGGTGTAACAGATGCTTTGTATCGATCGCGGTAATTCCACATAATTATTAGTGTATAATGTATTATCGATTATTTATTGATTACTAATATCGATTACTTTCGAGCAGCGAGGATTTCATGGTGATATAGTTCCCAAACAGATAAACATGCAAAGACTTTATACGACATTATACTTTATAACCTGAAAGTAGTCGATGTTAATTGTTTCCCGTCCTTCACGCTGCACGCATACTTTGCGCAACAGCAATTTAAATAAATTTCAAAGGTCATCAAGAATCCTGAAAACAGTCAAACCTGCTAACGCTTTGATAACATGGAACTGTTAACATGCACCATAAACCGACAAGCTCTACGGAATACCTACCTGCGGGTTTGTTGGGGTGGGAAATGTTTTCTTTGATTTATTTGTGAATTATTGAAATAGTATGATAACGCACGTCACTACAGAGAACATCAATAAGCTGGATGTCATGTCGCGAAAACAAAGGGATCTTTCATGATTCAAAAAGACCGTGCAAGTGATATATTCACCAAGCTGAATTTCGGAACAGAGAATTCTAGCAGATTATTTCACATCTGCATTATCCCCAAAGACCTTGCTTCACGTGACCATGTCGATTTCGAAAACAATATCGATGTCGAACCATGTCGATTTCGCTGGATTTTTAAGCAATGGTTTTCGACATGTACCCGTATGGCAGAACGCAGTTGAAATGATGGGTCGTAATGGATTCCTATCATTTTTGATTTGCTTTACGCTGGTGTTTGCAGTGAAGTGGGATAATATTCGGTTTTTACATGCGGACATCGAACAGACCAGACAGAGCAACGTCTTCATCACGCTTTAATATCAAACAACTGTTTCCGTCGGTAGTAGCAGATTCGTTCATGTATTACCAGGTAAACATCTCAAGTACCGTAGTACCAACACAATCATAAACTTTTTCATAGGTCATATCAAAACGGCGACAACCCAGACACAGAAGTACAGCATATAAAGACCTGTTCGATGTAAGAAATTCTGTTGTAACGTCCAGGCGGGTGGTCCTTCTCAGCAGTTCGAGATTCCTCCTCCCGTTGCCCAGCCCTTGCCCCCTTTTGGTGCAATGTTAGCAAATCCAGCTTCATCGGACTTCGGGAACTTTTTCTTGCACTGGCGTTTGTAAGCAGTCCCGTCGATTTTCTTATCTTTGTAGATGATGTCGCACGGGACGCAACCAAGGTTGAAAAACGGCGTCGCCCACCATTTCCAACACATTCCAACGCAAAGACTGCCGACCACTTTGTCCTTTGCGTAACAATACAGTTTCCCGTTAGAACAATCGCCCCTGGCCAGCAAAACGCACGAGGCCCCAAGGATAAAAGCGCAAAGCAGCAACTTGGACATGTTGGCGACTAGAGTGGAATAAAGCCAGATGATAAGAAAGGTGCTTATGGCACTGATAAGGTCTGATTAAAAGTACGGATGAGAAGAAAGATCACAACGTGGCAACTGACGCTTTTGACAAAACGACTGGGACAGCGTTTTCCTGCTTATATACTAGTGCAGGAAAATGCTTCATCATGAGCGCAGCACGCAATACAGTCACGTACAATAAGATAGAAAGAGAAAACCGGACCGCAATTCCGTGAAACAACCGGATCTTTTTTGGGTTGTTTCAGTACCTGGTCTGCCTGGATCTCTTTCGAAAAGCCTGATGCTGTCGCGGAAAAAATTATAGCCGTTCTTTGCCTTTTCTTTTGTTGGGTGTGTGCTTTAGGAAACAGGATACGCTACCATTTGTAAATTCGCGGACGATTTTACCTTAAACATGAGCTAATGTTCTATAATTCTTACGTCAGGATAATGTACTGCGAACGCTGTATCCATGAAAAATCGCTGTGCTACATCAGCTTACAAGCAAAACAGCTTGATTCCTGTTTAGCAGCGCATACGTTGACATTTCTTATCAATACACACACCATCATCAGTTGTCAAAGAAAGTGCGCATAAAAATCCGCCGTATTTGTTAAATATTTTAATTTATCCAGGAAGGGAAACGTTTATCAATTTTCGTCAGAGAAAATATGCTGTAATTTGGATAACTAGACATGTGCGCAATCAAACAAGTAGTTTGTTAGGTTCAATACACACTCAACTCAATTCGGCAACAGCCGAGAAACAGGCAATGTTGGCAAATAAAAATTCCAAAAAATTAAAAGAAAGTATTTGGTGGAACACGTTACACAGCGTTGAAATTTAATTTGATACTACATAATATAAATCGGGCGGACATATTTTCCATACCATCGTATAATAGTAACAATATCATCGATATGTACCGTTCTTCCAAGGTTAGAAGTAATCGTTCACTCGAAACGTTCAATTTTGTCATGTGGTAGGTTATGTACAATTTTTCATTATTTATTCCTGGCGTGTTTAAGGCAGCTCTGCCTGTTTTCCGTGTCCGCATACTCAGGCGGGGGCATAGGTAACCCATCCCAGAACGGAACAGACTGTGACTTTGACGGTGGCGATTTTACCGAATGAAAAAGCATCAAATTCAGTGGTACCAGAACCTATAAACTGGGCTTCTTGCTTTAGTCAGTAAATGCTTACTGCCTGCGCTGGCTGCGTAAATAGAAATGCTGGGGGTGAGTTAATTACATATGGTTCTCCATCCGTATTGATGATATCACGCGACAAAAAAAGAAACCTGTCAACTCATTAGGAGTGCACTCACCTTTTACAAAATATTAAATCTTGAAACCGACAGGATAAAATATGATACCACTATGGCATTATCGTTGCAGTATTTGTTATGCTTTTTGGACTGGACGTCCGGAAACTAGAAGTATCAAAGGTCAAGGGGTATACCGCAGCGTGTAGTGTTGCCGTAATTTACAGTTTGCTGCGTAAATGTTGTTGATTTTATGTGTTGCAAGTATATAAGACATGTGCGAGGGCAGTCGCAGCCGCCCTCAGGAGTGTGTGGCTCGGTTCGTGTGAGAACCGTAGATTGTCTCAGTGGGCGCGTGTATGTTGGAGTGTAGACCGTATATTTGTGTAGCTCATGGTTCTCGAGTCTTCCTTTCTTCCTGTACTTGCTCCCCTTGATTCTTATTAAAGATTCCAGTGCGTAAGAGTGTCAGCGTTCCTCGGAGAGACTATCGTCTCTCTCGCATGGTAGCAGAGCGATCAAGATCTATGGTTCGTCTGGAGCCCATAATTCCGCAGTAATCACGAATTCACCGCGTAAATACGGCGCGTACCATCTCTTTTCCGTTTGTCCAGCGTACATTGTGTTAGCCGACACGTCGTCCTCTACTTGCGCCTTATTATTATCGCCAACCAAATCCCCGAATAATCTCCCCGACATCTATCCTGCCCAGCTTCGCATCCCTCTCTTCTCCAGCTCAACCGTTCTCACTTGCGAGACGGTTATTATCTCAGGCAAGTGGAGCACCTGTTTACAGGTCGCTTCCGGCCAACAGAGCTTGGAGTAAGGATCGATGTGTTGTGCAGTGTGCAGTATTGTGGTGAATGATCTGTGCGGTGTAAGTGTAATCCCTGTGTGACCGGGTGTACTGCATATGATTTCCTGGTGGTTTTGCTCGTTGTGCGCTGTATTTAGTGTATGTGGGATCTTCGTGGATTGGCGCAGGGCTGCAACCTGTTGATTGATCTGGATTTGGTTTTCTCGTGGGTCCGTTTCATTTCTTGTTGTCTCCGTATCTGGGAAGTGTTGCTCATTGTTCTGGAAGTGTTCACGTACAGATTGGAGGATTAAACACTGAGGTAGGAGCAGTGGCAGACTGCTAAAATCTGAAAATCGTTTCCTGGTCTGGCTTTCCTGCGCATTCGACGTGTATTTTTGGGAAAACTTATAATAAAATATACAGATGGTTGTCGGTGTGGGTTTTTGTGGTTTTTCGGATGAAATTAGTCGGTCAAAATTTTGAGAAGTCAGTGTGGTATGAAAAGTGTTCAAATTGAGAATCGTCGTGATATGTATGTTGTGTCATTTTGATTGTCAGTACATCAGTTTTGTTCATTGTCGAGATATTTCGAAGCTGTCTAGTAATTATTTTGATTATTATAATTCATTGTCGATGCGCAGTAGTAGTGTGACGTTTGTGTGATAGTGTGGTGAAATTCACTGCATTACTGACGGTCAGAATTCCACGATAAATTCGCGTATTATCTCGTTCCACTTAATACGCGGAAAATGAACATGCTCAACGGTTTGAAAAATATTTTCCCGTTTCTGTCGAAAGCCAACGTAGAAGAAACAATGCATAGTAAAATGAATGAGGAAGGTAGCTCAGCAAAAGAATGGAAAAAATCAGTACACATGCAATACAATCCCAATTCACAAAAAGCGCTGCGGTCAACTTCACGTTTCGGACCATCTCAAGCTGTCCCAGTATCTCAGGCGGTTGTCGATGTTGATCTCAAC
>JAQGAU010003007.1:0-14088 GCA_034698045.1 Paramacrobiotus richtersi
GACACAGTGAAGCCTCGTTGTTGGAGTAGGGAATCTCCAGATAGTGGTAGCACAGTTTGTTCTCCTTAAAACATGTAAAGGGGAAGAAATTAGGCACACATTAATGCATCAGTTCAAATCAAAACATTGTAGATCCCGTATATAACGTGTACGTATAGGTACAACTCATTGAACGTATCGGACAAGCTCAGTTTCGGAGGTGATCGATACAAATAGTATTTCATTGAACATGTACAATGCCACAAGATTGACGCATAATGAGGTTATCACCGATTGGGGCGCTTATAACATCAATTTTGGATGGCATCACGGTATTTACCTAACAATATACACATTTTGTAATATACCGCTCTGATGTACGTAATTTGGTTTGTGAGCTGCTAGCGCTGTCGTGGGCAGGTTAAAAGTTGCGATTCTCTTAATTCAGCCTTACCTTGTAATACGGCAAATGCATCGCCGGATGACTCAAAAAATGGATCTTGACCTTTGACCCATCCAGGTTATGGAAGGTATCAACGCAGACGTCCTCCTCAGTAAACTGCTGCTGCCAACGCCCCCGCACCGAGGTGACGCTGATGAGGAACATGGTGGTCAACTCCTCGCCGTGGTCCACTTTGGAGATGACCGGAAGTGCCTCCTGGATCTGGCCCCGCGTGTTCTTCCTCACCCATGCATTGATCTCGTCACGCAGATCCTTGAAATCCTTTTCATCGTGCATTGCTTGGAGTTCCCCGACGTCCAGACTGAAGGAGCGAGCGTTGTGGAAGAACTCGGTGGTCACGCGTAAACCCTTGCGGAAAAAGGCGCGATGGGCTAGGACCAGTTGAAAGGGAGTCTGCAGCTCGTGGTCCTATCAGTCAAACTGTTGTTTGCTTGGTAAAGAACGTATCCGGCGAAATGTACAGTATCTATCTTGATTCATACATTGTTTTCGCGTAAGCTGGTCTTAACTGGTAACGATTAGACTA
This sequence comes from Paramacrobiotus richtersi, assembly GCA_034698045.1. Classification (NCBI taxonomy): domain Eukaryota; kingdom Metazoa; phylum Tardigrada; class Eutardigrada; order Parachela; family Macrobiotidae; genus Paramacrobiotus; species Paramacrobiotus richtersi. The sequence continues at coordinate 969 of JAQGAU010003007.1, forward strand.
CAGCTGTTATTTTGTATATATACGTCGACGTAAACATGTTAAAAGCAGAACAGTCTGTTAAAATGTTTACTATAATATATTATGTACTTATGATATTTAAGTTATTATTATACAGGAAGTATTAGAGCTTACAGTATGGTACATATGTGTCTGTATTTATGAATGCTAGCGAACTGCGAGTACTAAAAGACCGAAGCACTCAAAACCACATCTGTCATGTTACCCGTTAGAAATACTCGTACCGAGTACAGTAGAAGTTTTCACATCAGACATTACCGATTGATAATGACCGATTAGTGTAACTGAACCAATACGGAAACGTATAACGTACAAAATAATTTCACAAAACTGGTATTATTTCACAGTAAGAGCTCATTAGCTGTCGCTTCGGGCGCCATATGAGTCAGTTGGAGTAATTTCAACTTGCAATAATGATGACCCAAAGTTAAACATGTATTCTCCAGACAAAAGGAAGGATTATTGGTTCTGTCCAGCGATTGCGCAATGACAGCGATTCACTGCAAGTCAAGAGATCCTTCGGTTCGCTTTAAACGTTTAACCAATATCAAATAAATATAGTGAAATAATCAAACAAGTCACTCATGTAAAACGGGTACGCAACTCATAAACTATCTGTATTCCAGCCAGCTAATATGTAACACTGATGTATGCAGGTACCTTGAGTGGAAAGCGATGATCGTGCCGTTTGCACAGATGCGCCACCGCTTGCCGGAAGGCGATGGTGATGAGTTCGGGCGTACAGCGGGATTCGAAAAGTTTATCAAAATGCAGAATACTGGCCAGTTTATCCGCCGTCTTCCCGCCACTGCCCACATATATCAGCCCGGCAGCGCTGGCGGTCGCGAATGTCCCCACAACGAAATTCTGGTTCTGACCCTCTTCTTCGTCGACAATCTGCAAACTGGAACGGAACATGGAGTAACTCAAACGCATCACCGGTCCGCGCAACTGCTCCATTATGCTGCATGTAAAAATTAAATCACAAATCTGGATTTTCAAATTGCTTGGATATAAGCAAGAAATTTGTAATTTGAAAAAATTGTAAATTTCGCAACTACGTAATTAACAAAATGCACTAGGGGAGATGTTGATCGATGGTTTGATGTAACAGCTGTAGTAATCAACATTACACGGCAGAAAAGAATGTCTGTTTGTTTGTTTTTTCCAGTACATTTTGTGCGAAAAATTTTCCATTTAATTGATCTATTCACCAGCCATTCCGGCTCGGCTGGGGGGCATACTTTCGCTTTCTTCCGACTTTTGATGGCCGTAAGACAATGAATTCTCACAGACGCCGGTGACTGTCTGTTGTTTGTGTGAAAACTATGGCGCTTTTGTTTGCTGTACCACCATGTGCGAAAACTATCCAATCACGTTCACTGTACATGTTAGTATTCACACGCGTACAGTTAAACGACAAATAAATACGCAAAAATTTTCACGTAAAGGCAGAAAAGTAACAAACATAAAGCGTATGAACAAACTGACACTGGGTGAAAAAAATTCCGTACGAGAGTAACGAGACACAAAAAGTAGAAGGTCCTGGAAAGGTCACAGCGTGTTAAACATGCTAAAACTGCGCCTGCGCTTTTTGCGCCCAAACTGCACAGTCTATGCCCATTCGCGCGAAGTCAAACCAAACTACATTGTTCCAGTCCGTTTGCGCCCTATAAGCCCCTTCTCATCCGCCAGCCAATCGCGGGTCCGCTGAAACAACGTCCTGGCTTCGGAGCGGTCTTCCACCGTGGTCCGACCCTGGGTGACGACCGAGTCCTCGGATGGGCTGGGTTTGGCCCGCGCCGTGTCCTCTTCGGGCAGCGGGGTCAGGTCGACGACGCGCCCACAGAACAGGAGCATGCCCGAGGCGTTGTGGCGGATGGCGAAGATGAAGGGCCGGTTGGCGTGGAACTGTACCGGCTCCGGCATGGCCGAGCGGAGTTTGCGGCGAACCGGAGCCACTATGACTGAGTTAGCGCGGGGCCGCGGCTTCTCTGTGTGGTCTTCTTCATCGTGAGCTTCTGGATTTTCTGAAGTTTTCTTCTTGTCGAAGAACTCGGCGCATGTTCCGTTCTCATTGATCCCTACACAAAAAGACCCTGTTCTGTCGCAATGCCTTACAGTGAATGCAGGCGTGAAAGAGCTTACCAAAGGTACACTTGTGATAGGCGCCGGTCAATCGAAAGGAGTGCAGCGGCGCATTGACCATATGCGAGAGATCATCCTCCTTGGGATCCTCCACCCCGATTCGCTCAAAGAAATCCTTCAAATTGAACACATGCTCCACCTCGAAGATGGGCATCTTCAGATCGACCTTGCGCAGCCGCTTCCGCCAGCCGATGGACTTGAGTTCGCCATACTTGAGCCGCTTTACCATGTCGGCCATGGTGGCCTTCTGGGAGTCATAGGGCATACAGAAACACAGGGACGCTTCGTTGTTCGTGTAGGGCAGCTCCACGTACCTGAACACGGCCAAGTTTATTCAAAGAACCTGATACGTGTACATTGTACCGTTCATAAGCGTAAGCGAGTCTATGAATCTGTCTATCGAAGTCCAAATAGCACTATCGGCACTTATTCCATCGGTTAATCGACCGGAACGGAAGTCCATATAAGTACTGCATTTTTGTCTGTTACCAACGCTCACTAATTAGTCCTTTCAGACACGATCAATATGTTTGAAGTGGTCCAAAGCGACTACAGTACATAGTTAATGTTGCTAGTATTTTTGCTATCTCCTATGCAAAAGCGGATATTCTAACATCCGCTAGAGAATAACATACAGTCACGTACTTGATATTCGCCTTTTTATCCTCAAAGTACGGTAAATGTACCGCCGGGCACGTGATGAAGTTAATCGTTGCCTCTGAGCCGTTGAGGTTGTGGAACGTCCCGGGATGGACATCCTCCCGCGAAAACGGTGTCTGCCAGCTAGCTCGCAGCGAATTAACGCTAATCATGAACATGTTGGTCAAGGCCTCCTGATGGTCGACCAACGCCAGCGGCGGTAGGGCCTCCGTAATCTGGCCCCGCGTGTTCTTCTTCACCCAGGTGTTAATCTGCACGCGGAGCTTCTCCAGGTCGTGTTCATCGCTCATACCCTCAATCTCCCCCACGTCCAGACTGAAGGCTTTGGCGTTGTTGTAGAATTCGGTGGTGATGTTGATGCCCTTGCGGAAGAAGACGCGATGAGCCAGTACCAACTGGAAGCGGGAGTGTAGTTCCTGCTCCTGCAAGTGGAACGTGTTCCGGTCATTATAATTACTGCTAGCAAAAAGTAACCTGTAATGAGTACCTAATAATTAATAGAAATTGTTTATATCAGAACTGCGGAAGGTATTGCTTGTTTTAGCGATTAAGTACAGAGATAATGCGAGACAATTTCCAACTGATTTTGGCAGCTTTACCGTCACGTGTCAACTGGTACACATTTTTTTGTAATTGGATATTTTTCGATTACCATTTCTCAATAATTCTAGTACTAGTAATACTGCAAAGTTCAAAGTAATTACTGTTACAACTAAATAAATTGATGGAAATAATCAACTGTAAGCTCCAGTTGCCAAACAGTTAGCTGTTGCCGGCATTTACCTTCATGGGAAAGTGATGATCCGGGCGTTTGGTCAAAGCGGAAACAGCCTGTCGGAAGGCAATGGTAATCAGTTCCGGTGTGCAGCGGCTCTCAAACAACGTATCAAAATGCAGCAGTTTGGCCAGTCGGTGAGTGGCCTTCCCGCCACTACCCACGTAAATCAACCCGGCAGCCGACGCTGTCGCGAAGGTCCCCACGACGAAATTCTGGTTAGGTCCCTCGGCCTCGTCGACGTAGCCCATCCCGGCATGCAACATCTGGAAGCCCATATGCTCGATGGGACCGCGTAACTGCTCCATGTCTAAGAAGCTTTTGTAGCAGTTGAGACTGCGGATCAGCTGGCTAAAGGTTTACCAGGATGGAATCGCGTTCGTTATGGCAATTAACCAGATTATGTGGATAAATCTCCCGAATCAAGAAATAGCTCTCATTCTGTCAGTCCTAACAATCGTTTGCATTAATTAGTAATCACAGATTAACTGAGTTGGAATAATTATGAAACCGTCCTTGTCTAGGCCGTCAACGTGTTTGTATGTAAACATCGGAATTTTTCTGTTTTCCACTAGCGTGAAAACGTCGAATAAGAATGTCGCCTGGGGGTACTTTCATATCGATACGATGCGAGCAATTAGCAATCATCAATGACAGGTCTGTTATGCAGTCAGTGGCGTGATCTTTGTTGTGATGGAGATCATTAGAACAACGTATCCGCCGGATTCAGGATGGATTCTGGGACATGATCATGGACATTTGCATCGAATTAGATTGCCGGTGCGCTGCGCAGCATGCTCGCCGGATAAGACGCCCTAGTGTGCGCTGGTATTCCATGTTGAGTAAGAAGAATACCACCTGTAAACAGCTGTTTTTAGCGGTACACCACATGCATTGTAAGTATCTGTACTTACTGTACCTTCCCTACTCACGTACTCATTGATCGATTAGATTAACTAAATTATAGATTAATTAACCAAATCTGTAGCAGTTATTTTTATTTCTACGATTAAACGTGCTTTAAGAGATCCTTTTTTTAAAACAGAGGAATATACTACGCTTCGGGAGTGCAGGTAATTTAGTTTAATTATAAATATTCGCAAAACGAATAATAATATTATCGGTTGGATCCATTAGGCTAGCTGGCTGTTAAAGCAGTGTACTGTACGCAACCAAAAACAGCCCGAAGCTCGCTCTTGAAATTTGCAGGCGACGGCAAACTGGTTTGTTCTTTATACGACATATTTCCGGATCGCGATTGATCTGTACATGTGTATCACCGTACTTATATATTTGGTAAGAATGTGAGGAAAATGCGGGTTTACTAGAAAACTGCAGTAAGCGAAATAATATAAAGTACTGTCCACAACTAAAGGATTATAACCTAACCATTACGCATTTTACTACTGCATGCTTTTTGAATAAACCTAATACGATTTGCGTTAGAAAGGTAAGTGTATAGTACAGATTTAGAATATCGTAACAGGAACAAAGTTCAGTCGGTGTCGTCCAAAACAGCTTTCTTCTCCATTAATTAGTGTCAGTGTTGTCGAACAATCGCTATGTACATGCAATAAGCAAGCACAATGTCATAGGTATCTACTGTATTTTTCTAAATATTTAATAATTTTAGTTGTATATACAAAGTAAACAATACAGTACACCTGTTCTTCAAAGGTCCAGTGAGCGGATTCGTTGCCAAAATTACGGTCTATTTATGCGTGGTATTATCATACAAGAGAATACGTACCGGTTGAGACGCATACGCCGAGAGAAACAACGTCCTAGTCCACAAATCAACGAGCGGATACCTCACACTGACATACCGAAACTGCGCGGACAACAGCACCCCCGGGACGTATGACACCCCGTGCACCAGCGTCGACATTAGCAGCATCTTCGCAATGATCAACCGGCGCTCCTGCACTTTCCGACTGACCCCGGGGATCTCTCCGCCCACCCGCCGCTTCTGCCGCTGCAGCAGTACCACCGAGATGGAGTACAGGATGACGGAGCCGGAAAAGGGGATGTAGACTCCAAAGGCCTGGGCGGTGGTCCGGACGGGGACGCTGGTGACCCGTACCCCGCAGGAACGCCAGGGCGGGAGGATGGCGAAGAAGCCGCCGTGGTCGGCGAAGAGGGGGACGGTGGTGGTCAGACCGATGATCCAGCTGAGGGCGATCATTAGGAGGATGACCGGGCGGGAGGTCAGGCGCGGGTAGAGGTGGGGCAGTTTGGCTGCCATGAACCGGTTGATCTGTGCATCCATACAGGCAGTAAGCGTTATGTGTTCACTTTTGTAGACTTACTGTATATCTGATTCAAAGTGCGTACTTTGAACTTTGTATTGCCAAACACCTGCGTATTCCAAGTTTCAAACGACAAAATTAATTAAGTCTTAGAACATAGTCGAGAATGGCAGCTTCGCCAACTCGACCTTTGTGCCGAAAACACTGATCTTTCTCCATGATTATGATACCATGCTTATATGCAAATGTAAAACAATCACTGCTGTACAGCAAACTCTCTGTCCATGATTATGCTGCCATGCTTTATATATGCGAATATGAAATGAAACAATCAGTGCTGTACATACATACAGCAAGGTGTCGCCGCCCGACAACAGGAAAACCAGGAGCTTTTCCCGCGACCCTCTGTTTAAGTAGAATCTATAGACCATTCAAAAAAATAAAAAATCAGAAACTAAAAAAAAATAATATGCGACAGATTGTGTTGTTTCGACTGCAGCGATATATGTATATATATACGAAGTGCAGTCATCCCGTCGTTTTCACCGATGAGCCGCTCTAGCATAACCTTTGCACCGACCGATGCCCTCTGTCTTCTTCGTCAACTGGTCGCAGACTCGTAGCAACCACAGTACTCATACGGATCACTCGTCTGTTGGTCTAACCTCTGACACGATTGCAGTTGCTGATTATTCCCTACAACATTGACAGTACATCCAGTACTTCATTTGCCACAATCCAGTCTCTACTATTGACATATTTTCATAAAGGCCGCGTGCTCTTTTTGCACAATTTGCCACCCCTTATTGACAAACATGCATCCGAAAGTATTATTCTACCTACTCCTGGTCCTTCTCTCGGTTGTGTACACATCCGCCGTGCAGGATGAGAAATATTGCGGCTGGTTTGGTACGGCGCCCTTCTGCGACGGGGAGTGCCCGGGGAAGCTGGTGGAAACCAAGAGCAGCAAAACAGGCGACGGAAAGCGGTGCCTGACGGGGAAGAAGGTGTTTTGCTGTCCCGTGCCATCGGTGGATGACCGGCAGAAGGACGGGTTTCAAGTTGATGAACAAGCGGCCTGGCATGATAGCGTCCGACGCTAACTATGCCCCTGGCTTTATAGTGGATATCGATATGCGTGACGCAGGTTGTTGCTGTTTTTTATAATTCTTCTTACTGTCAGCTGGATTATCTCTTCATGCGCTACGCCCGCACATTTAATGTATAGTTAACATGCACAAATTTTTAAGTACGTATAAGCTCATCGGGACGTCGGGCCTTGCCCGTACTGATCGGATGTAATCTTTCTTAGCTGTAATGATTGTTGAATGATAAATGTGCATGTGGTGCAGTGCTTAAGAATTATCATATTTTAGCAGTGTCTCGTGTATGGGCTGGCTGTTAATTTACATGCGGCCTTTGCCATTAAACTTTTACGCTCTATTGTATCCGACAATGCAATGTGACTGTTTGGTGTACTACTGCCAAGCAAGCGGCATCGGTTCGGCTATTGCACAAAAAAAGCGAAAAGTTCATAGAGGTTATAATAATCAGATTATGTCCTCCGAATTATATCCAAAGTTTTGAACACAGTCATTTAAGTGCATACCAAAATATGATGGCTCTGAACCGTGCTACTTGGCCTCCCGAAAATTGTACAATGTCTCCCAAATGTTTTGAATATGTTCCACAATTTCACAATTTATTTCTCAATTTCAGGAATATACTTCCCGGCCGAAAGCGGGGAATCGTCGCAGTATATACCTATGCGCAGTTTTTTGATAAACGCTCCAAGGAAGTGGGATAAAACGCACAGTATTACAGTAAGAACCTAGAACTGATTATGTGCAAAGTGCAATCTTCTCCCCACTATTGCGCGATAATACCGCGATATTGGTAACCGGACGTGGAACGCGAAAAGAGGTATAGCTGGACATCGAAGATGGATGTTCAATAAAATTCTCGACTTGTCGAACTTTTTCAAAAAGCAGATACACAGCAAGCTTTACAACACAACGTATGCACAGCTAGGATGCCATCCTGTTCCCCTTCAAGACGAAATTTTGATCGTTTTTTGACCAGACAAAGCAGCTTTATATGTAGAGCAGCTCTATCTCCCTGTACGGTATAATAACTCAGTGGTCACTTCGAAAACCTCACTAAACCATTCAACCACAGTAGCCTATCGACGCAAGCAATGTCCATACATATACAGTACATACCGCCAGGAAAAAGGACGTCCAGTATCCAGCCTGACTGGTCGTCAGCAACCCAAGTTGTAAGAACGGACAAACAGGTTCGATGGTCAGATTTTCCCTCTGGGCCCAATCGGACACAATGGCGGCCACCGGCATCCACACCCCGCACACCAGATACTCGGTCAACACCAGATGCAACACCAGTCCCCCTGATCCGACACGCAGGCGCTTCTCCAACAGCAACACACCCATAACCAACAAGTGACCGACACCCCCTGCCTGGCTGATCGTTATATGGATAATGTACCATGCATACGTCCAGTTGGCGTGCTGAATCCATACCGAGGAGAGAGCGGCGCTGGTGTTATTCGGCATAACTGTCACATTCACAAAATCAAGGTCGTCGAATTCCGGGTCTGTGTCAGCCATCACAGAGGTGTTATTGGTAAATCTTGGTAGGATGAAAAACTCCCTCGCAATTCCAGGTGACGCATGTGGAAGGCTAAGCAGCGTGCAGATCGGTTTCCGCGTTATAGAGCGTACAATGATTCCGCGGCAGATACATAATCTTTGATTCTAACGTTACTGGCCAACGGGCACGACCCTACATTCCGCAGTGGTGTGATGCTAAATGACCTTTCCACGAAAACGCAACTCAAGCAAGAAGCTGGGGCGTTGGGCACGAGTGCCCGCCAGCGGGGTTGATCCGCCTAGCAGGCTATGTGCGCCCTTTGTAAGCGTACATATACCAGACCATACGTCAGCCAGAAACTAAACGGTAGTCAAATACGCATGTTGACCAACACATCTAATCAAAATCATCAGATTCTGTATTCCTAAACTCAGATTATGGAAATATTACATCTCGGTATGCTTTCGTATGACTGACAGTATTCAATGCACATTTGTGTTAACCTACTTCTTGTCCAGAGCAATTACACTCAGGTATCTCTATTCTCAGCATGTCTTAATTACTCTGTTCTTTCGGCGCAGCACGAGGTCGTAATAGCTCTGTTCCTGGCATTCCTGCGAGGCAACCTGAGCAAGAGGATGCAGGCAGTCTTTTGCAAATTTAATCGTTTATGACGTGCGAGGATGTCATGCTACAAGAATTTTGCCCAAAGTCACCTTAACTCACATGTAGTGTCGGTACATGAATAAAGCGGCATGAATGGTAGTTTTGATTTATTTAGGTGTATTTGCTATTAGAATCGACGTCAGCCGGTTGCACATCTACTTTTAAAGGTCAACGACTCTGTTAATTAGCAGGCTCTGATCTTTTTTAATCGGATTAGTTAGTCTGTTTAACCTTGAACTTTTCATCATCATCCATGATCTGCTCAGTACATCATCCTTTGCGCTGGAGTTGTGGTTTGTTTTCATTTGCAAGATCTACCACAATTGCAAGTACATATCGGAAAAAACACTATTCTGAATGATTCATTTGAGTCATTTGAAAGACAGTCGTTAATTAGCACACAGAGCGAAATACGGTAGTAAGCGGCAGTCCCAGTTCTGGGAAAACCGCCAAGGACCATACCGCATTAAGAAGTCCGCTGAAAGCGTTATAGAACTTCTACGGACCGCTTGTTACATAAACTATCGTACGTAGTGAGCGATACGTTAAACGTGACACACTATGACTGTATATATGGTTTACTGCAGATAGATCAGTAAAATCGGCGATTGACATCACCGCGGAAATTACAAAAACTAATACAACAAACCATAAAATATTGTCCAGTCATCAACCAACCAATCCGCAATGATCAGACATAATCTGGTGTCTTGGGGTTAAATTATTCTGCATATGTGTAAACCCCGGTGTAGTTATTATTTCTGAATTTTGATGGTAAAAACGCGGTATAATTACATTTTTCCAGACAACGAACACTGACTCAGCCTTAATAGCTCAATAAAGTGCACGTGAACTGTGTCTGGAAAACGATTACTAGCTAGCCTCGACGCCTGCAGGCTTCCTCATCTTGTTGACAAAGTTTGTTGGTTTCTTCGTAGATACGATTTATGCGAGTCATAAACGAAGAACAGTTTATATAAGCACCGGCTTAATTATTTTTATCTCGAATTGTCTGTTCGGTTTTTGATTACCGATGATTACCGTCTCTTTCCTAATCATTTTCCAGTTAACTGCCTTTCTTGTGCTGTGATAGAGTGGTAGCTTTGATCGGTTTCAAATATCTATGTAACGTAAAGCGGCTATTTGCAAATGGACCAACTGCGCGGACCAATCGATCGGCTGAGTTTTTCCTTGTTCCGTGTGGCGGCCGACTACCTTGAGGAAGCGGAAGGTCAGGACAAGAATTTCGTGCTTGGATCCTTTGCAGCGGCCTCGGCGGCAGGATTAATTTACGTGGGCTCTGGAGGGAAAACCTTGGATAGGTTGCACAAGATCCTCCACTTTGATCGGCTCTTTGAAGCGCGCTGTACACCGGAACTCATCACCATCGCCTTCCGTCAGGCGGTCGCCTATTTGACCAAACGACCGGATCATCATTTTCCACTTAAGGTACTGTCCACCTGAGTGCTTTATTCACATGGTGTTTTGCAACAGACAATCTGCACCGGCGCACTTTGCGTATTTCCCTTGAGGGCAGCATCCAGTGAAACCCATGGTTTTGTGGAAACATAATCACTGCATCCATAAATAACAGATCTACTGCAGTTTCGATGCTAATGAATTCACGATTAATAAAGCATTTTCTTAATGTGTGCGTCAGCCAGTTCCGCGAATTCATCCCCCTTAACTGGAAGTTTGGAACAGAAAAAATTTAAACTGAATTCTAGACAGACCCTTCGGCACTATAAGTTGTTGTGCAACAGTGACAGCCAGATTTACCATTAAAACTCTCGTTTCTATCGAACAGGTGCAGTCACCGATGCCGATAAAAATAAACAACGATTCTGAACCACTTCCGGCCCGAGCGGATGTTGCGAGTTTCTCAGTAAATAATTAACTGCTCAGATAATATAAATCGTCGCCATAATTATCTGTTATCATGCCGTGGGAAATCGCGCAGTTAATTAGCGCAACGATATCAAATGCGTAGAAGTACCCGGAAAAATCTATAAGTTTATTGAATTTCTTATTCTGTTCTCGTAACTTGTATTTAAGTATCCATTTGCGCGATATCGCCGGAAGGATAGAAGGAAATGTCACACACTCAAGAATTTACGAGAAAATCGAAGTGTATCATAAACCACATGGAAAACTGTCTCGGATAACAGAGCGCTGCGTTTCTAAGAAATCTGAATACATCACTCTCCTCAGCAATAAATTTCTACCAAAATTATCAAAGTCGAGTGTTTATGACGTTATGGTGATCCGCCTGATTCCGCCATAGAGAACGAATACACCAATGACCGCTCGGCCCATCAATTTAGACTAGCGACCTATACACATATATCAAAACGAACGTTACGGTTTTTCAATGACAATATAATATTTGTTATGTGTTTGGTTTGATTTATAAATGTGATGTTGACGGTTTACATTGCGCTACATAGTACATGTGGAAGGTTTCATTCTGAGATGAACGTGGCTCCGTATAGGCAGCGTCTTGCGACAAATTGGTGCGACTGAAATCTACAGCTTCAACGTTGTGATAAATTTTCATTTTCTGTTCACCTTAACTGGTCTGCCAGCATACCAGATGTTCACTGCATTAAACAAAACATTAAGCACAACAATCACACATTAGATATCTGAAACCATCCCTAATAATTCTGTTGTTTAAGCCGAATATCAATGAATTTTGTCATAAGCACAACGTACAGTCTGATATCAGCGAAAGCAACACAGTTGCTCTACAGACTACAAGCAGTACCTTACGGTAGGACAGGCATTGGTTGTTTTAATTGCCAAGACCGCTGTTAACTTATTGTCGAACAACTGTTTTTCAGTTATTTTATACAGCTGTCGTCACTTGTGCCCTCCCGATGACCTTTGGTAATTTTGCAGGACGATCAGCGCGATTCCAGCTGCCAGTTAGTTTTGGCCCACCGTGCCTTCTTCCGGCAAGGCACCCACATCCGCACAACCTTCCAGACGGCATCCCGTGCTTTCAGCTTAGACATAACCGAAATCGAGCGTCTCTACGGCGGTAACGACCTGGAGAGTCTCCGTTGCGAGATCAACACATGGGTACGCGAGCACACCAACGGCCAATTCCCCGAGGTCCTTCAGCCTCTGGAACTGGTCAGCAACAAGGACGCTCTGACCCACATGTTTCTCTTAAGTGTGACGTCCATGCGGGCCCAGTGGGAAGATATGTTCAAGAGGGAAAACGTCCAGTACGCCACATTCCACAATTATCAAGGAAAGAAGCAAAGAACTAAGTTCATTGTCTGTGATGGGATTAGTCTCCCGTATGGGTTGGATGGGGATAAGAACTACAAGTATTTGGAGATCCCCTATGCCAATAACGAGGCATCGCTGTGTATCGTTCTGCCCAATATGGACAAGGGTTTTCAGCCGACGCTGGTCGATCTGATTCGCCGGTTCAGTTTCCAGAGTTTTAAGCAGATCAGCCTACATAAGCGACTGAGAAAGGTCAGCTTAAGGCTGCCCCTTTTTAAGATCGATAACACTTTCAACTTGAAAGACTTCTTCACGAAAGTTGGTGTATATAACGACGACGATGTGGATTACTCTAACATGCTGGATGGACCGGCCGATGGATTCCGTCTGAGTGGAGCCTTTCACAAATGCTCTTTTGGTGAGGACATAATCACTGCTCTCCAGTGTAATATTTTAGTTTTTCTTGTTTGGCAGATGTTGATGAAAGAGGATCCAGCGCCCACTTCTTCGAGGACGAAGACTCCGAAAACCACGCCCATTTCCTGAACGGCAATAAGGACCTCGCGGACGCTGCATCCGTTACTTCCAATAAGCGATCCCGTCTAGCGTCCGACATGGAGGAGGTCCACGTGGACCATCCGTTCATGTTCTTCGTGCGCCATAATCTCAGCGGCATAATCCTCTTTATCGGGCGTGTGATTGACCTTGCGCCTCCAGTGGACACGCTGAACGTCGGCGAGGACAGGAGGGAGCG
>JAQGAU010003008.1:0-14087 GCA_034698045.1 Paramacrobiotus richtersi
TGCCGATTTCGGGATGGCCCGACGGCGGTTGTTGACGGATTACAGTATGAGCAATGACCAGGTAATGTATACCGAGATTTTGTTGATCATATTAAAAGACACATCAGCATTCAGTTTCCAGTTAGATATCGGAAAGCTTTGAGTTATGTCCTTTGATTTATTCCTACAGTGATGAATGCAGAATGCGAGCATATATGCTGGCTAATATGTTAACATTAACATTCGTATATGCAATGCAAAAGCTAACGGACGTACGTATTGTATAATAAACGTTAATACGTACGTTTGCTCGCTTTTGTGTATGTCATACGGTACAATACTTCGCAAGCCCACGCTTCAGTTGCAAATAACAATTGTAAAAAAAATCTGTATATAAAATTGCAGCTTAGATCGCAGCTTAGTTTCGATTTAGAACATTTCTTGATTAATAAGAAACATTATGTTATTTCATTGACGAAAGAGAAGGAAAATTACGAAATCATATTTTACACGCTTTTGCTGTAAATCTGGAAAAACATACGTATTGGACAAAATTAATTCTAGACAGTTTCCATCCGTAACAAACACACCATTCCATCCATGTACCTACACACAGTTATTATAAGGTCCCAAAAGTTTAGTTTGTTTTTCCGAACATAATTTAATTTCTTTTGAATTATTTTAATGTTATCCCTGTTAGTTTTTGATCTCTTATTCCAGTTTACTCAACTGAAACTGACGTGGCAAAAAATCTCAGCAGCGCGAATTAATTTGAAAATTACGATCTTTATGACCGGTACAACCATTAAACACACTATTCCCATCACTTGCGAGATCAGTTACCTCAATAAACCAATGTTTATGTAACTTTACACCTCGCCCTGATTAACGAACCGTGACATTTGTAACATCAATTACTTCAGTAAATCATAACAACCTACGTTTTCCCCGCACATTCAGAATTAATTACTGAATTCGTTGAAATTTTATTAAATGCCATGCTTCTCTAATTACGATTTTACCGCACAGGTGGCCTTACCAATTAAATGGATGGCACCAGAATCCATTCTCCATCGAACATTTTCCTACAAGAGCGATGTATGGGCGTTCGGTGTGCTGCTATGGGAGATATTCAGCTTAGGCGATGCTCCGTACTCATCCACTTCCGGTGGCTCGCAGTTTAATGGGAATATTGCTCAGTTCGTTAATGCCTTGACGGATGGTGTCCGGATGCATCGACCTCCATATTCACCCATAATAATGTGAGTAAAATCCATTACAACGATGTGTGGCGTACGGTGTTAACAGTCGAGACATTATACCCTTAATTTGCACTGCGCCAGGATACTTTAAACTTAAAGTCTTTAATTTTTAACGCAGTAGTTGCACGTGCCTGCTTAATGTTGTCATTTCTCGTACATATTTAATTCTTGTTAGCTTTATCCATCATTACGTAGGAAAGTTAGCCAACTGTTCGCTGCACAGTATCGCAGAAATCGGTTTAATATTATAAACTGATAATTTTGTGGTATTTGTATTTTGTGGCAATAATAAAGTGTTACGCTTGTAAATGATTACTAAGTCCTTACGAATAGCTTTACATCGTATATTTCTATCAAGGTTTACGAATCTTTTTTTTTTTTTTCTATTCACAATCTTTACATTTGTGTCGACGACAGAACAAACGGGCGGTGGCAGTCATGCCACCGCCATGAACATTACAACAGGTAAATCTCATCTAAACGTTCTCCTCCATCTACGGTACCGAGAACAGACGCCGCGTTTCCGCGCTGGATTTTTTGTTTTTTGTTTGTTTGAATCTTTTGTTTTTTAGTTGTTTGAACACTTTTGTATATTGATAGTAAATGTTAGTGACTAATATTATGCCTCGAAACTTAAAATGAAAACTTAACATTTCAGGTACGAGATAATGTGCAAATGCTGGGAACTGAAACTGGAAAACCGCCCCTCCATTGATATGGTTCGGCAGGATCTGGCCCGGATAATTTCCCCAGCATCGTCCGAGTTTTACCTCAAACTGGAAGAGCCGTATATAAATTACAATCATACATTCCGGAGTATGCTGAGCGGCGCGGGCGCCCATGCACCTCTTGCTGCACAGACTTCCGTGTCTTCCACCAGTTACCAAGTCATGGAGAAGCAGTCGTAATACTCGTAGTAACTGATGCAGATCCCCCACTGTGATGATGATTCGGTGCTTATAGCGTGCTGTTGACTAAAGGTTGTACTTTTATGGAGAAGGGTCATGTGCGTTTATACCGATTGCTGCTTTTTATTGGGGCAGTTATGTTTTGTACATTAAAGTATCTGACTGGGCGCGCTCAGCCTTTAAGCAGCAAAACGTTAACGACATTCCGCTGATTCACTGCTGTACCATACGCATTGTGGGTAATCGCAATCGCTGTACAGAAGCTCATAATCGCTCTGCATATTTAATTAATTAATTAATTAATTTTCACGTCGTTTGACATGAAATGCGCGATAACGACTACAATATTAGTTAAGCCAAGCGTAAACTTTCTGGTTATGGCTCGACCTTTGTAAAAGAACACAAATGTCGTGTTATGGAACAGGTTCGTGTTACAGAGTTTTCAAGTTTTGAGACGAGTTTTTTATGCAAGTTGTGCTTGCTGCAATCACGAATCTTTAGTCAGAAATCAAAATTAGAAAATGTTTAAGCGACTGTTGCAGATAAGTGTAATTAATCAAGAATCAGAACTATACGTAGTGGAATAGTCGAAGACAAAACAGTGCAACAAACGCAATTATGGCAGATCGACTTAAAACCAAGAGAAACCAAGACCGAAACCTGACGACTGGTGACTTCTCAGGTTTCGGTCATTCAGTTCCAGCAGCCAAGTATGGTCTTCACGTTCGTATGGTCTCTTGGAGCCATTGCAGATTCGACTTGTGGAGCGAAAATATAATCGTGACTACGCTCTCCAGTTGCACATGTCAGGTCATAAACAGGTCATTTAACACTTTCATCGGTGAACTTGACATACAAAACGTTGGTTGGAGAAGACGATAACTTAGGGATGCAGCATCCAGTTCAAAACATATTAATCCGAAATAACTTGATTTGCTGTGTCACCTGAGTAATGAAAAGGCATTGTCCTCAGATAGGCTGTTGCGAGTACCATACTGTAGATCACAGGGCTTCAGAACAGCACGTCGCCCATTTCGTTTGCTTCGGAACAAACTCAGAGTGCCGCTTCGGTGACCCTTTCCAGTTCTGCAGTCTTGAGGCAAAGCTGTACTAGCAGTCTAGTACACATCGATTTGGACCCTGCACAAAAGGTTAAACGTACAGTTCCTCTCGTAACTTGAAGAAGTACTTGTACTCAAAAAGTACGGACTAGATCTGCAGGCAACGGTGACTCATGATGATGTCAGTATGATGGTATTTGCCGTCGGCATATCATATCGTTAAAGCAATACTCGCTGCTTTTTTCCGTTGCTTCAGGTAGAACACCGGGCACGTCATCCAACCTGGTGTGATTCAGCCACTAATGCTAGGCCTCGACTTCCACAACGTCTGTGTGTAGCGTAGTTGTAGTTGGCTTCCATGCATTACAACTAAATTAGCGTATCGCCACAACTAATTTGTAAGCAAAGAATTGCCTGAGTGTGCAGTGTTTCACGCATGCCAGATGGAAAGCATGTCACATCCGCAGGAAACATTATTATCTGGAGAAGAATTCGCATCGCGCGCAATCTCTACGGCATTTCTGGATCTTGAAGAAGCGACTAACGCCAGAGCACGAGCTGTTCCCGCGACTGCTTCCAAAGGTAGGTTAAAGAAGTATCTGCTGTTATTGTTAAGGATCATTTGATTAATCAGCAGCCTGACCACGCGAAAACCAGTTAGTAATATTTTGAATTTCTTTAGCCTTCCTGTGCCAAATATTTGGGACCCTTGTTCTGCAGTTTACAGTGGTGTTATGCATTGCCGCAGCCTTTTACTATATGTGAGTAGTTGTAGGCCATGATGAAGGCACAAGTCCTTCGCTGGGTGATTACATTTTCTTACCGATAAAGCGTTTGATTCTGTTTCGTGGTAGACGTTGGTGGACCTGGCTTTGTTTCTTTGCACTGTAAGTAACTACAGAGCCCAGACAACGACCACAATATCATATCGGAAAGTAATAAGTATGTCTACGCTGCTGCAGATTCGTGATCTATGGGACTATAATATTTAAAGAATACCGCGAAAACGATGGAAGAGGCCCTTGGGGGAAGCTGAATCGCCTGATTGGGCATGAGGCTGGCTACAACTGGTTTAAAATTGCGGTAAATGTCCTTACAGCAGCGCATTGATTCGAGAATACTCTAAGGTCTAAAGCAGATAAAGTCTTCGTACGGCCGTCAAAACGCTAGCCGGCAACTGACACCTCATGCTATGGGTGCTATATTTGTTTTCAGACACTATTCGAAGGATGGATGCTGAATTACTTTTCAAGGTACTGTTTGGGTTTTCTGCTACGGGTGGTGGTGACAGATTATACGCTTCACCTTTGTACTCGAAGTACGGAAGTGTCGTGTGGTGTACATAATATGTCGGCTGGAAATACTGCAGCCTGCAGGAGCCGGTTTACCTACATACATAATAAACATACGGTTGTTTGCGTCCGACGAACCTTGAATATGTTTAGCCAATAATCAGAATTTGCCATTTGTTAAAAGCAGGTCCTATGGATGGGATGAAATTATGCTGGCTCTGGGGATTGTGGCATGTATCGTACTGCTGGTGTTGCTTGTGCAACGGTGCTACTTTGTACCAGGCGGGTGCAGCGATCTTGTCAACGGAATATTAATCGTCGGTATAATAGCGATTTGTTTGGGAAGCGACCTTATCAATATCATCTACGCGTTCCTTGCCGGTACTTTCTTCGCTTACGTAAGTTGGCATAATGTTTAAAATGTACAGATAGAAGAAATTGTCATGTGCATGATTTCAAAACCAAACATTCCCTATGTAAATCGTTTGAGAATACGACACAATAAGTGCGGCAAAAGCAGCAGGTCAGCTTGTTAACCGAAAAACCAATTTGTTTGATCAGAATCATCAGACTGTTCGGCATATTTTCGAACGCGTCGAAACTCTTAGTAAAGAAGTTTGGCGAACGTTTGTCTGAATTTTAGTATATGGCACTCGAAATTCAACTTATGCTTTCTTGGACCCACATAAAATTGTTCCATCCCATCTATCCTGAAAATCACATCCACTTTTTCATCGCTCTGGACTTTTGCGCCGATGGTAAGTACCGGGTGTCTGCACTGCCGCATCCATAAGTCTGCCGCATTTCCGACACTACACAGTGGTCAAACTGACAGTGAGCTAACGGCGTAATTAACAGCATTAACTACTGCTGTTCTAATTAGTACAGTTAAGCGCCTGACTAACTGTGGTGGCAATTGTGGTCCTTTTTGCAGTGGTCCTTTTGTTTGTGGGCACTTTGTTCATTGCTCACGAAATCGGGAATTTATGGAGTTGGGGTAGTTCCTTGTTGTAATTGCGCAGTCCCACATTCACCGTGCTGCTACAACAACAGCTTCGACAACGAGAAACGTGCCTACACAAAAGACTGAAAGTAATAACTGAATCCAAGCTCCAACCTTCGGCACATGATAATTTCTTTTGTTTAGCATACGAGTGACTTCTGTGAACTATAAGCCATAATAATAAGGCATGATCACGCATAACTGCATTATAAGCGGTTATATTTTATCGACATTGTCGGAAGCACTCACATGTCAGTCCGGCCCTCGTTACCACGACCGATGTTTCTAATGCTTGATTAAAGGTTCATCTCTTTTTCACTGTTTTAACAAAACAACAGCAGTATATAATATTATAGTGATGATGTCCAGACTATGTTAGTAAAATCCAGCGGCTGATCAAGTGATTCGTCGATCGTGCGAAACAGGCCTAGATCAACAGCAGTGCAATATGTAAAGTCCGAATTCGACAGTACTAAAAGAGTATGGTGCGAAACGGAAAAAGTGACCTTTGAAAATACAGGATAGTAAGTTGACTAAGTTCTAACATATGTGGTGAAAGTAATTACATCAGAAAGATTCCGTCCGCGAGGAAATGCTTTGCGAAGCTGCATATCTTCTTGACAAATGGCGCAGCCCCCTTATCAGTTATGAGCGTCTAGCAAACGAAACGTACGCGTTTTGTTTTATCGGCTCAGTTGTCAGATTTATCTACATCTAGTTTCCTCTTTGCTTTACGGGTTATCTATACGCTTACAATTTTTACTGACTACTGCCTAATTCTATACTGCTCTACGAGCCTAATTCTCGTACCGTTTGTGTAAACTGTGGAACTTTACTACTTTCTTGGTCAGCGTTATTGCAACATTTATGTCGTAGACTGGTTGCTCAAGGGCCCAATGTGCAAGAACGCTCACGGCAGCATTCTCATTTTCAACAATCGATTTGCCGAACAAAACGAGTTTTCCTTATACGATCACCAGAAATGAAACAGTTATAATTAGTGCTTTGCTAAAGATTGCCGGCTCGTACACGGTTCTGCTACAACCAAAACAATGCAAAAAGCATGTTTCTACAGCTCTGGTGTAGGTTTAGAAACCATCTTTCGAATACAGCTGATTACGAACGGTACCATGGGATTCTTCCGTTGTCTGCGCTGCCATTTCTCATCTTTCACTGCATATTTCAAACTAGCTACGCTGGATATGTACTATTGGTTCAGCTTATGATCAAAAGTGTTAGTAATAATCAATTCGGTCTGCTGGCTACTGGAAATCGTGCGCAATATATCTCCAGTTTAGCACGTAAGAAATGTCGTATCAGGATCAACACGTTGTTTACGTGGACAGACCACCGGCTGGTCTGCAATCGACCAACATTGATGATGATGCGGGAAGATTCGGTGAAGAAGCCATTCGAAAAGGTCTGTTTTGCTATACAACATCTAGAGAAGGCGGAGTTCGAACACCCATAACTTTTCCAGGTTTCATCCGGAAAGTCTTTGGAGTTCTTGTCGTGCAGCTGACTGTGACTATGCTGATCATTGCCCTCTTTATTTATGTGTAAGTGATCTGAAATGCCGCTTCGTGTAAACAAATGCATACAGATAGCATGGTAATCTGTTTTGAATTCGGCCGACAGAGATGAAGTACGGCTCTACGCGCGAACTCATATATGGATGCTATGGACCGCATTGTTAGTGTTGCCTCTGGCAGACATTACAACAATTGACACATCAACAACACCCTCATTTTTTTGCAGCTTGTTGACCTTAACGGTTTTGATTGTATTAGCCTGCGCTAACGATTTACGAAGGAGGACGCCGTTTAATTACATCTTGCTCGGTTTATTTGTAAGTTACTTGTGAAACTTTAGACGTTTGCAAACAGTAAACGGGAAGCGAAGGTAGTAAGTAACTCTCAGTGTATGTTTAACTGTTTGTCTTTTGCAGACATTGTTCGAAGGCTGGATGCTTGGATGCTTTGCCAGGTAAACTATCACATGTACACTATAACTGCTAATTATAAAATATGTCTTTATGCAGCCAGAAAATTCGTGATAAGTGCAACACAGTTTTCAGTGTTGGTTTGTGACGAAACTCATTTTTTTCCAGCTACTATGGCAGCAATGAGGTTCTGCTGGCGGTGGCAATTGTGACGATTGTTGTGATAGCGCTGATAATTTTTGCCTTGCAAACGAAATGGGACTTCACAACGATGGGTGGGATGCTGCTAGTGTTCCTGGTGGTATTGTTACTGTTCGGGATCATTGCCATCTTTGTCGGCAATAACATCGTGAACATCGTTTATGCCTGCTTGGCGGCGCTCCTTTTCGGTTTCGTAAGTATACCAAGTAAAGAAAAACCAACATTAACTGCTGTCACACCGTTTCGCCAACCTGCAGCTTAAATCTGCTAACAAGTTTCCCTTACAACTGCGTAGAATCTGATGGCTTACAACATTGTTTTGTCGTTTCAGTATCTTGTGTTTGATATCCAGTTAATGCTGGGTGGGAAGCACAAATATTCCGTGTCTCCAGAAGAGTACATCTTTGCTGCTCTGAGTCTTTATATCGACAGTAAGTATTTCTATATATATATATTCGTTAATTCCCTTAAGCTCGGAAACTAGACTGTACTACCACGATTTTACAGAATGCTTCATCTGTTTCAGTTGTTCTTTTGTTTATGGAGATCCTGTTCCTAGTTGGCAGTATCGGAAACATCAGAAGCTGAACCGGAAGAGACATTTTTATTCAGTGCAAATTTTATCAAATTAATAGCAAAACCATTTTCTATCGGTTAGAATTCACTCAAAGTCCTGTACGAATGTGATACTCACGGTGCCGTACAAGGCGTACAAAGAAGAATATATCCAGGTAAAACAAAAACTAAGCGCAGTGTGTCTCCATTTCTCTGTACAAGTTAGAAGAGCACATCTAGTGCTTACTGGGCAGCATTGCAAGTTGCTGTACAATCCTTGAATACAGCATCTTTTCCGCATTTAGCACATCCGCTGTGTCGTTCGCCAGCTTGCACTCTTTTCCATACAACAGCGAATAGATCTTCAGAGCCTCCTTTAGACAATCCATTCCCTCGGGCAGCGCCTTCTTAAAGATCGGCAACAGACGAGCCTGTCCTTTGGGATTGTTTTTCAACATATTCGCTGACATGTGAAACCATTTCAGCGGGCAATGTCCAGCAGAACGAAGATACTGGGCACGATGTAGATGATACTTCGGAAAGATGGTGCTGAAAAATGTTAGTCATAAACCGTTCAATGCAGTACACGTGAATGCAGCGATTCCGGACTTCAAACATCGGTACTGTTAAGAATCGTTCTTTTTATGGATAAACTTACTGAGAACTGAATATTAAAACACCTTAGTGACCCTACCACTTTAGCGCAGTACCACGAATCCACGATAATCCCTCCACAAAAATAGCTGACTGTTTCTTAGCGTTTTGCAGCCTACCGCAGTGCAATACATACAGTGAACTGTCGGCAGATGTACAGCTGCTTACAGCTTGGTTTATTTATAATAACGCTTACGTGGTCGACTACTGTACATCGTATCCAGTTAAACTAACCTACCGGATGCAAGCGACCATTTCCAGATACAGCTTCCAGGCCTCCTCATACCGCTCGGTGTCCTCATAGAACATGGCCACATTCCACCCACACACAAAACGCAGATGGGCTTCCGGTGCCAGAATGCCGGCATTATCGAGTTCTTCCAGCACCCGCATTTTCTTCGGTACCTGTGCCTGCATATTGCGAGCCTCCTCCAGAGCCATACAAGTTTCGAACGCCGCTTCCTGCGAAGCCAAGAGCTTCTTCAGCTTGTGGTGATTGCCTTCGTTGACAGCACCGCACTGTGGACAGGGCTGTAAGGCTCGGTCATCACTTGGTATGCGCTCGGAACATCCATTGGTTACGCACTTGAGGGGATTCACTTCAGCATCCTAACGAACAATCAAGCACAAACCACTTGAAAAGATATCGTAATCACCAGTAAAAGAATACTCGACACCTGGTCCGGCAGATCGGTGTTCCGTACTTTTGATAAATGCTACAAAACAGAGGTACTTACATATTCTGGAGTGCATTTACGACAGTCACAGTCCCTGCCAAACTTCTCCTTGAATAACTCCCGGCGTTGTTTCATTGGCCAAGTAAACGGAAAGTCGGCTGGATCGCAGACATGGGCCTGAAAAACGAACCAGTTACAGTGAGCACATGAAAATCACAACGACAATAACAAAATTTAGCCAAGATTCATTCCAGACCACTGTTTCTATGATAGCGATAACAAAAGTAGTAAGTCGAAGAAAAACATCGTACATCGTGTAGCCCGGTGTATCGAAGAATGTCGTCCATTGCGTACAAGCGCAGTCGTCTGCCTTGGAAGAGCACCACAACATTGTGATCCGAGCATGCAGCAGACAAGGAACTTTTTGGTACATCCGGAAACAACCCAGCTCCCAGCAGCTGAGGCTGACCACCGGTAGTAAAATCAATGATTGGATGCATATTACAGGTAATCCGGCTGAGAATCTCAACAATGGCCGATTCCGGCATAAGGGGCTGATCAAAGACGGCTTTTAGCAAACCCTGGAAGAACTTCTTCTGGACTGTTTGCGAGATCCTACAAATGAGATGTTGTAAATGTATGGTTCAAGTAACGAAAATGGAATAGACGAGACCTAGATGTACCCGTTTTTCATTGCCGAAGTTTGCGGATAAGGGAACAGCTGAAGAATCTCTTGCACCGCATTCGCACCATGGCCACCATCCGTTACCGTCTTCTGGAAAGTAAAACCGTAAGGTCTGTCAGGATTTTTGCAAATAAGGAATTCAGAAACGAATCAAATTTACACTAAGGCTCTTCAGTTTCATGAGAACTATACAGCAGAACACTGGTTTGACTCAACTTGACTGAGTACTAATAGGAGTCGTAGTCCACGAGTAACATACAGTCATATGCATACACTCATACTTGTCGAATTCTCAGCACATGCCTTCACGATCTTAAGGAACAACAACGGCGGCGTTACGGCGCTCACCTGAAATTTGTTCATAACTTTGAGCAGCATCAAAATGTTCATGGAGAAGAAAGAACTGTCTCCTTCATAGCTGTCCGATTTCCTCATCTGGGCTACCAGTCGGCCGTAATTGGGATCTGGTTCGATTTCCTGTCGGTATTTACTGACACGTTGCAGAGCAGCTTGTGCTCCTGCTTCCAGTCCGCACGCTACGACAAGACATCATTGAGTACTGCACAGCTATCAGATAAATTAGACGTACTTGTAAAAATTATAATTAAAAAACTATAAAAAGCACTATACGGGTTGCACAAACGATTACTGGGCTGAAATACGTAGCTCAAATTTTAGTTCGGACTTCGAAGTAGACGCAGTCGAGGAATGTACAGTTACATTATTCACACCTGACAGTCTGGATTGCAGTAGCGATACAACTGGCACTGAGTGCAACTCCGTAAATCGGGAGAAGCTTTGAAGCAATACGCGCAAAGGTTCCTGTGGCAGTTCCACTCAAATGACCAAACCCATGGTTCGCATTCCACGACGATGTCCCCAGCGCGAAATGACTGCGTTTTCTGCTCCATTGCGTTACCGGATTTCTTCGCTATCTTAAACAAATTCGTAACGCATCAAACGGCAACAGGAAACCTGACCTAACTATCAGCAGTGAAAGTTTTCACTTTTGACCGAATACTCATGAAGTGGCGTGCGGAGGTATGACACATCTTGTTTAGCAAGAAGGGACTTCGTGTTTAGATTGCATTTTACATAGTGCTATTAGCCAGAAGAGGCTGATTTAAAGGAAAAGAAAATATGATGTTATTTTCGCTTAATTAAATAAGTTTCATTTTTGCACTGCTGTAATACTAGAATTTAATTATAATACAGAATCTGGAAAGACCACGGGGCGAGCCAATATCGGATGCGCTCGTTACGCTGCCATCTAGATCTACAAACTTGCAAATCTGGAAAAAACGCATTTGATTTATTAGCTTTTTAGTTTGATTTGAGTTTGATTTAGCTTTTTAGTCTCCAGTTCCACTCGCTGATTTACCAGTAAGTAGTAACCACTGTGGAGTGTGGAGATTTTTGTTCGCCAGTTTTTTTGCTGTTTCGGATAAAACCTCAGCTTTGCTGCCTTTGCATGCTTTTTGAATAGTCAGGGACTAGAGGTTTCCCCATGGCCATATGCTGGGAAATGAGACGGCGTAGTCGCAGGACGACGGATAATTGGTCGGCTGGATGAAGAATTTTGTGGATTCTGTATTGTTCGATATTGTATTAAACAATGCGAAAACTTCTCCACCTTCTCGGACTCCCTCGGCGGATTCCCGTGATCCACAGTGGCCTGCAAGTGCCGTTGTACGTCCCGTCCTTTATTCGCAAAACAGCCCGACTTTCCGTGAAGGTCTTCAAGTGGGCTTGCATCATTTATTGCATCAACACGTATGTTGTTGATATCTTTGTGGTACGTATTGTAACAACAGCACCGTTGTTTCATTGTGGGGAATCACGTTTTCTAAATGGTCGATCTTCATGTTACAGTGCATCGGAGGCTCGATGGAGCCCACGATATTCTCCCATGATATTATTCTTACCGAACACTTGACACAACGATTTGGACACTTGCGCAGGTGATTTTTTGCGATGACACAATTTTTTAGCCTGTTTATATTATCGTCATTTCTCTTCAGTTTGTTCTAGTCTTTTTACGTCACTTTATTCATTATAAATTACCTAATGTGTGCTTGGTACTAAAATTAGTTACCATTATTTATCCTCGCTTTGTGCTGACAATAATCACAATGTAGAAACCTTGTTTTTACCTTTTTGCACAAAAAACTTTTTCTCACTACGCAGCTTATCGATTTTTTTAATTTTCGGTTATTTTGTTGTCTTGTTTGTTTCGGCCGATTATGTATCCTTAGTCGGGTTGTTGTTGCTTAAAAGAAAGACTGGATTTTTATGCGTAATATTTTTCATGGCTTCGGAAAACAAGTGCAACGTGTTATGTTTTACTGCGTAAGAAAAAAATCAATTTTACATGCATTTAATTTTGCCCAGGTTCGTTTTAAGGATGAAACATACCTGTACTTTGCATTTCAGAGGCGATGCGGTAATTGCCAGATCTCCGCTGGATCCGACGACAATAATCTGCAAGAGAATCACCGCCAAACATGGAGATCTGGTGTATGACGACCAGTTCAAGCCAGTCAAAGTAAAGATATTGTCGTTGTTTGCAGCGACAATTTTGTTCTTTGGTAACAAGGGTTTAATGCAGTAATGTGCTGCCGGTCGCAATAAATAATAATTCTAAATAAATCTTGAGATGATAAACTCGCTGTTACTGATTAAATATTTACTTATCACATGAATAATTTAGTACACAAATGTTTTCTAAATGTGATGTATATTTTCATGATGTGACTGTTGCTTGTACGGATTTCGGTAAAATTCTTGCGCTTCTATGTGAGATGATCATTTTATTATCGATTTAGGTTCCTCGTGGACATGTGTGGCTGGAGGGAGATAATCCCAGTGATAGCTTTGATTCGCGCCGATATGGTCAGTAATCAAACAGTATTTCACTCTCTTACTTGATTTTCAGCTTTTACTTCTTGCAGGGCCCGTTGCCGAAGGTCTGATTTTATCCAAAATTCTTGTGCGGGTATGTGCGAAAATTAATTCGAATTTTTATAAACATACGTTACTTCGAACGGTTTTTCAATTTTTTGACTATATTCAGCAGAACGACAGTTTACTGTTTTTTTCGCAAATTGTTGATAAAAATCAAAATTACATTGAAATTGTATAGTTTATGGTGTCTTACAGCTGAATGAAATTTTTAACTAGCGTTTGAATATTTTCGAATTCTTGATGATTTTTCTAAAACTGTGTAGTGCGGAGAATGGCTACCGGAATTCTTGATTGTTTCGAATTTCTGGTTTAATTTAATGTTGGCTTATTAATTTTTAGGTTTGGCCACCGAATCGATTCGGTACGCTAGCGGATTATCGTCGAAAACCGTTAGACGGCGAAGATTTTGAAGCGGATGATTATCTTATACCGCAAAATCCGCGATTCGGTGATACTATTAGATTTCGCAGATGAGGTTGTCTTTCTGGGGAATTTCAGCTTTTGCCGCATTTCTGATGTGTGATATTCGAGATTTTGTACATATGTACATGTGAATCTTTTTGTTTTCCAAATTAACATGTTTAATTTGAGTTACAGTTTGTTTCGTTGTTTATTTCGTTATCTGGTTGTCTAATAAAACAGCATGTTACTATGTAGCCATTTTACCAGGAAATAATATTTAAATATTTCCATATATATTTTTAATATTTAAGATAATATTTTAATATATTTTAAATATTATTATGATATTTAATATATTTTAAATATTATAATATTTTAAATATAAATATAATATTTCACAGTAAGTACATCGATTAAACTGGTAAATAATTCATTTGCATTCGAAACCACACTGCACTGCATTCCGTAAATAAATTAAAATTGCTAGTATATACAACTGAAT
>JAQGAU010003009.1:0-14078 GCA_034698045.1 Paramacrobiotus richtersi
GGGTTCAATTTTGCTGTTGATTTAGGCATTCTGAATGCAAAAGTTCCTGGCAAATCAGGTGGTGGATGCATATGCACATCTATCTGGCAACCGGTGTGTGGAAAAAATGGAAAAACATACCCAAGCATATGCCAGGCCAACTGCGAAAGTAAGAACTGGAATTCCGGAAGAACTGTTATTTATCTTTTCATAGATTTGTATGTAGTGTAGGGTGAACGATAATGTGCCTTGTTTTCAGAAATAGCCGTTGACTATCAAGGAGAGTGTGGCAAAAAAGGTGGTTCAAAATCAAAGACTACGTGATGAACAATCTTCCAAGCTGTCCAGTTTTACTGCATGCCTTTTTGAGAGTTTCTGTGGTAATTGAGTTGTAACTAGCACTATGGTTAACTTGTATTTTCCTACTGTAATTACATACGTATTGTGTAAATCAGTAAACGCATGTGTTTTCAAGAATGTGTAAAAGAACGGGCGAACTTGGCAATACTGTATGTCTGTATAATACGTCAATGGTGGTTGCCGCAAATAAACAATAAACCGGCTACATGGTTCTGAATTATCATAAACTATAAATTATTTAATACCACAATAATATGAAGCACGCGAGAATAACACAAAATGAAAGTTAGCGTGAAAGCATCTCATTATTGTTTGGGGTCACTTTCTTACGAGGTATTCCAAATGAGATTCTACGTCCCATCATAAGTATCGCCTGGAAAGAAATGACATTTTAAAAACCAGGTACCAAACGTATGTCATTCTATTTGTACAATGCAGGCGTAAAGCGAAACCTTGACAGCTACTGTCAGCGATGCAGTCTAATGTTATTGATGCATGTAACACTGAAAACACTGAGCTTCGTAGACCACGGACCTGTCGCACACAAAACACAGCCTAAAAAGAAACATAAATGATCAAATCCAGAATTCCACGGATCTTAAATATATTAAGAACCCAGGTAAGATCCAAAAACAACTGGGATGCGTAGAAAAATCGTAACAACTCGCTGCTAAGATCTGAGTAGAGGATTGTGAAGAACTGTATTATCTATTCTGCATAACAGCTAAACTGGCTAGGTTGCGAGCCGCCTGTTGCATAGTGACAACTGGTCCATAAGATGGACCCTCACGTTTTCCGTATCCTGTTCCTCCCGTTCCATCGGTGGCCAAAGCGTTAGCATGCTGTGCTGCGGCAAGTGCTGCAATGTCTGATAAAAACGATGTGACTGCATTTTGCTGCACATTAATTAGTCAGTGATGCAAAGTCGCTAGCATCGGCTACGGCATGTTACGGTTGATCTTACCCGCTGCTTGCACCTCCATAAAATTCCCCAGGATGTTGGTGACCACAGTCAGCAAGAATACAACACATAACATCTTTGGGATTTTGCAGATCACCAGACTAATAAGCCGATGAAGCAGTAAGCTGATGTCGGCTAATTAAGCGATATTACGCTGTGGTTAACCGACAGCATAATGCCAAAAATATATTTCAACGCCCTACTGCTATACAATGCTATACACGAGGCAAAATCGGTGTGCTTCTAGAAGACGAGATCTAGATAGAACAGACTGCGCATGTACTGTACTGTAGATAAAGCGTGTCAATAGCCACATCCGGATAATAGACTGGGTAATGCTGACCTTATAAGCTTAAAGCTGACACAATAATAATATGCAGATGAAGTAAACCAGATAACCGGGATGCTCCTCCTTAATAGCTGATGATCGAGTGTCCACTTTTTTCTTTCTAATATAACCACAGTGCACTTACAGTACTCTGACGGTAACAGTTTTTTTGCAAGCACTGTGATAAGACTGTGCTTTTCGTGGCATAAGCTTGTGTTTGTTTCGTCACTTTGCTGTTTCGGCTATAAAAGGACCGGACCGGAAGCTAACAACGTTGGACTGGAAGTCTGTATCTCTATACATACTTCCAATTTTTGTACCAATTAGTACAATTTTCTGGGCTTCGACAAGTTGATGTTAATTATTATTTATCTTAGCGCAGACAGTTATGAGTTTTAAGCGACTGTATGATTCTTGCGTGGACGAGTTTCGGTCCTCCTGACCTTCTGAATCTCCTCATCATTCTCTGAATCTCTTGACTAAGTTTCGGAATTCCAATTACCCACATTCTTAACCAACTTATGATATCGACACCATGAAACATAATAAAATCAGTTACCGCATAATTATGTGGACGTCCTTTTTATTAAACGATATACGGTATTCGCCAATCAGAGTGATCGGTGCGACTCCTGATATAGAATCCGTGCGTCAAACAAATTCTTAACTTCACCGGTTCGTGTTCACGGCCATCTTGACAAATCCCTTTCCTCTCACGTTGAAAATGATCTTCGGCTGCGATTAATTATAAGGGTCTTTTTGGGTTATTCTGTGATTACATGGATTATCGGGTTATCTGAAGGTCATCGATTATGACTAATTGTAAGAGGCATTTAATTAGGTTGACAAATTTGTTAAGTTGCACGTACATGTTTTTACATGCCAAATTAAATTTTTTTATGACTTACCTTGACCGGAAACTCTGTGCCAAGCTTGTAAGAACCGCTATAGATGGATATCTCGCAAGTCTGCCAAAACTACTTTTTGAACTGTTTACGACTTGATATTCGTTTCATAAACGTTATACGTAAACATTATTATTGCTGAATGTTACGATCACTAATTATGACCGTGCTAGTGTTTTTGAAATGAACGCATGCAGCGATTTAATTGACCATGCCTAAAAATAAGACCGCTATGTGGCAACTTGTACTGTACTAACGCAAGCAGACTTAAACCGTAAACGTCAAGTTGGTTTCCTGTGGGAAAAAATAACCCTTCGCAGAAAACAGTACTGTTTACCACAGGAAAAAATAATCACTGTAGGATGCTAGCAAAAGCTCGTAACAGTCTCGTTATTGAAGTTGATGTACTTCTTGACTCTCGGTATATAACACTAATGAAAGCACAGTGTCAATATAGCGGCTAACGTCTACTGATTACTGAAGAAATCATCGCATCGTTGGCTTTTTATTTATTAAATTATATATAAATTTATACATAAGTCCGGCTTAAATTTTTATTGTTTGCCACAGTCATCATGAAAGTTGCTGTCTTTGGAGCTGTTCTGTTGACGATGTGCATTGGTAGGCAGCAATCTGATTTTACCGAAAAATCTTCGCGCTTCCCGTTATGCTCCGGTCTAATTTGCCTTCAAATTTAGGTATTCTGGATGCAACAAGTCCTAACAGTTCCGGCGGTGGATGCATATGCACATTTATCTGGAAACCGGTGTGTGGAACGTTTTCAGATGGGAAAGCACAGCTAAGCAAATGCCAAGCACAGTGCGATAGTGACCAATGCGACCAAACCCAATGCCAGACTAAATGCCTAGCCAAGTGCAAAGCCCTGTGCTAGATTACACCATAATTAGCAGCCAGCAGTTACGATCCTTCTATGCTATGCTCTAGGCTCTCCAGTCCATTTTTTGCACTTTTCGTCATTTATCTGCATAATCGCTAACTCGAATCACCAGCAGCTGTGGTATAGTGAAATTGATCCATAATTGTAAGATATGGACATTCACGGTTAGTGTAACCTGTCCTTCCATCTGTTGTCAAAGTGGTAAACTTGCTATGCTGTAATCACCATAAGAAAAAGATGAAAACAGCAGAGTGACAAACATACAGCGGACGCCATTTTTGAAATTTCTGAATTACCGGATGCGGTCAGTTAAAGCTGATCGATACGCCTCAACGTATTCGGTAAAGCAGTTAATATTGACCTTAAGAATGAGTTATACCGGAATCAGCCGGATAACCGGTACACTTTCCCATAGTCTGTGTTTCCCTGTCAGGGGATCAAGTTTTTGCATGCGATTCGTTTCTTTTCCCAACTTCGTCTGTTTTGACGGTAACATGTACAGTTCTTCCCCAGTATTGTAGCGTAACCGCAGTTTCCGTGACACAGGCGTGCTATCTTTATTTCCGTATGTTTCGTTGACGCTAACTGAACATCAATTTCGTACCTCTGTACATACACACCGTCTATCGTTTATACCCGGTTTCCAATATGTATTACGAAATCTGCCATCATTCGTGTATTTCTTACCATGTTTTCGAATAGAATTTTATTAAAAGCCAGAGTATCTTAACCATTCAGTAAATTCGGAATCTACAACACATGCGTAGAATAATTAACGGCACCGGCTGTGGATTACATATCGCAGCTGTACCACACTTCCCTTTTATGACATGCCAGTTAACGGCTGGCCTGTGTCGTTCCTGACGTATCAGTACTACCCGTCTTCTCCAAGGTTCCAGAATGTACAGTTTGGCTTGCCGTGCTTTTGACAACCGGCTGCTTTATAGTCTCCTCTAGTTGCGGTTCTAGCTCCGTGCTGTCATTATCTGTCACCTGCGTTCTCCAAGTCCCATGCTTGTATCCCCGCCGTCCGAACGCGTAATCCTTCCCATCGTACCGGTATCCCGAATAGCTGGGAGGTCCATAATCGCTTCCGTAGTAACCGGCTAATTTACTGGGATAATCACTTCGCGGTGGATAACCGTATGGGTACGAAGAGGCTGGTCGGTAGTACGGGAGTTCATCCTCATAGCCGTCCGAGTAATCCCGCAAACGGCTGTCGTAATTTTGGTTGGAATGTCCGGGATACCTGTTGTAGCCGGTTGCCTACAAAAATGTATCTTTGACCCAAAATTTTGTACTCATTATACACGGCATTATATATATCTCATCAGAAGTCGATATAGAAATTATTTTCTTCGAGTTTACCAAACTTACGATATTTGTAATCTTCCTTTCTTACTTTCGCAGTGGCTTTTCTCAAGGTGTATGATTTATATATACAGTGCACGTACATCATACGGAAAACTTTGGTATCCATCAAAACCGTAACCCGGGTAGCCTGCGCCGTTTTTAAGCTGTGCCGCTAATAAGGTTGCCAAATACATTTCCCAGAAGTTGCTGGACATGCCTGGATATTGATTGTAAGCCCCATAAGTCGGGGAGGATGCAGGTCCATAATTATGGCCTGGTGGGTAGTACGGCTGATTCATTGCGTACTGTGGCTGGCTATATTGAGCGGGTGCCGGTTGAGGAGGTGCGAAATAGTACGGACCGGAACCGTTGGCGATATGGTACACCTGGATGTTGTCAACCACGCTCTCGGGATTCTGCCGACGGACACGTGAAAGGGAGTGCGACTGGGCGGAAAGAAGCTATAAAAAATATAAATTCAATGTAAGTAGAATGGTATATGCAATAAAAATCACATCTTCTCCACTGCATAATGAAAACTATATGTGCATTCACCTCAAATAATAAAACAACTACAGCCCAAAGATCACCAGAGTATGGCGCAAAAACCATCTTGTAGTAAGAAAAGGTCACATGCGAACAGCACAACAAAATGGAAGGAAAAGTTTAATTATAATCTGCTAATTGTAAGTGCAAAAGCACTGCAAAATTTAACACTGGAAACACATTGTTGTGTTCAAGGCTTTCTTCGTAGCATGAGTTCGGTAACAATTCTCTAGCAAGTTGATAGTGATTTCGCCAAAAAAGCACTGATCCATTATCTCGCCAGTTTTATCGCACAAGAAAATCCCGCGGAAGACGCGGCCCTGACCATGAAAGTGAGCGTTACATAAATTCAGAATTACATAAGGACGAAGGCTACCACATACTACTAAACGGCACACTATATACTGCCACAAAAAAACTAATCCGTTACATCATCCAGACACTTCTAACGTAACACTCTGATGTTTGTTGTGAACACAATCCAGTTTTATCGCCAACCACCAGGATATCAGTTTTATTACAACAAATTTTCATCACGTTCACTCAATAAACGAGTCTTAATCTAGCCATTTAGTTGTGGTTTCGATCAAGTAAAACATGGTAAAAGGCAGCAATTCGGAAATTACCAAGATGTGTAAATTGCGATCACAACGATGACCGTGAAATCTCAACCTAGAATTCCGTTTTTGACCCGAGAAGCGAACGCAGTTCACGCCGGATATCCGCATCATTCGGTGCTAGTTTCAACGCATTCAACAAATCCTCTTTGGCGGATATGTTTTCCCGCATTCTGGAATAAGCGGTCCCGCGCCGGTAATACGCTTTAATATTTCCCGGATCCAGTATCAAAGCTTTGGTGCAGTTGTCAATGACGGATTTGTAATTGTGCGACTGGAGCTGGATGGCAGCGATATTCAGATATAATGCGCACATTAAAGTACGGAATTCCACTAGTAAATCCGTGGCGTCCGCGTTGCCTGCAAAATGCACGTTTAAGAACAAGAACTAATATCAGGTCTGAGTTATTCAAAGCTTTGAGCAAATGGGACTGCTCAATAGTAATACCAATAAAAATTTCTAAAAATAATTCAGTTCTACACTAGATAATCAAAATTATTTTGACTTACATACGTAAATTTTTTATTCAAACCTACAATTTTTCAACTACATTTTTTCGTGAATTTGCCTGTTATGTACTGCAATAATAAGAATTTGCGAAAATAATAAATATTCAAATCTTTACTTTAACCGTCAATAACCTTCAATTTACATTAATTGCCTACTCTACCTAGATTTTATGCTCACGAGCACTAACAAATAGCAGGCAAAGAAATTTCGGTAAAATGCTTGATTAACTTTAGCTCAGCGGAATCAAACTAAATCATAAGATTGTTCTACTGCAGTTCTTTATAATACGCAGAACTGCAGCATCATAATAATATTATGACAAGATGATGTAATAAAAAACTCCAAATGCATTCGGAATAAACAAATACCCTGAAGAAATTGCTCACTTTTTGCAACGTCCTCCAGCGCTTCCTTATCGATGACCAGGAGCGCCCGCACAGCCCGCGCAAATCTCCGTAAAGCGTACAACAACTGCCCGGATTGAAACCACCGTACACCGCACTCTTTATGGTGCCGGGCGGCGTCCACCAGCTGGGCCGGGTTCAGTTCCCACAGCTCCGGAACCTCTTGAAACGACACCAATTCCATCTCCAGCTCGACTGGAACGAG
Source organism: Paramacrobiotus richtersi (assembly GCA_034698045.1). Classification (NCBI taxonomy): domain Eukaryota; kingdom Metazoa; phylum Tardigrada; class Eutardigrada; order Parachela; family Macrobiotidae; genus Paramacrobiotus; species Paramacrobiotus richtersi. Next base: position 7,068 of record JAQGAU010003009.1, read on the forward strand.
ACTAGACGAAGCGGGAGATACAGACCGCACATCGGTCTGTTCTGCGGTGTGAAGTTGAAAGGAAACCAAGCAGATTTCGTTTGGTTTCATGTGCTGTAGGATTTTGTCCAACATATCATCCAGTTCCGTGTCATTCTCACCTATAATGCAGAAAATAATTACATCAATCTGCCAGACTTAAAAATCGGTTGAGGTGCTATTTGTCGTGAAAGACATTGGGATGAATTTGTAAATTTCTCAAAGAAGAAAATGACTACCTCATTCTTTAAGAAAAGGATCCGCTTAATAAAGAATCAATTATACGAAAAATTCCATTTCTGCCTGCTGCACGAAGCGATCAAACTCAGCGATCTGTTTTAAAAAATAGCGGTTTATTTTTTTGTAGAATTGAAAGCGATTACTAATGCGCTGCTCATGGTACTAAATGAAACAGCCGTGAACGAATACGGAAAAATTAACAATCCTAAAAGCTGGAAAATATGGAAGTTTTGCTCAGAAAGATTACATACTGAAATAAATCCATATAATTAATTAATAAATTAAATTTAAAAAAGACTACAAAATCTGAAGGCAACGAACTACCAGCCAAGAAATATAGTATCCACTAATAATTTACAAATTAAATAACAAAACACACAAAAACTGAAATTAAACGCGTATTTCACATACCGATGACAAATTCTATCACTTCCTTCACTCCGTCACGAAAATGAAGACTTCGCTCGACCAGAAACCCTTCCGCCGTCCCCCCGCTCGGTTTGACCCGAATCCGACAAACGCTCCCGTCCCGCGGACACGCGAACCCCGTGCCTTTGATAATCGTCTTTTTTTTGAAGGTTTTATCAGCAGCGAACTCCCACTGTGTCTCCTCTTCCGAAATTATCACACTACTTGCATCACTCTGACCAGTATCCATGGCGGAGAGATTTCGGATCGAAATATATAGAAAAACTGATGAGAAGGATAAAATCAGATCGCAGGGTCTTTCAATGGGTTCGTGGCCGGAAAATCCCCAATTTCGAAGACCTCATCAGTTTCCAGCTGTTTACGAACGGATTCGCCTTTGAGGGCGAGAATATCTTCGATATTTCTAAAAAAATCCACATTTTTAGTCAGTATCCTGTATATCTATAGCACCAGCCTTTCCAAACAATTTTTTTCGTATAAAATAATCAAATTATTCATTTTTTTATAATATAACTGGCAAAATTCTTCTGCTACTTTTTCCGCAAAATTTACTTTCATTTACGAAATTTCTGAAACACAACAGCTGGAAAGGTATCCCAAGTCACCCAGGAACTGGTGACAAGTGAAAGAACGCATCAAATCACTCACTTGGCTCCGGGAGCCAGTCCTTCAAACCAGCCAATGTTATCCGCGATCAGATGGACGTTCCTGCAGTTTGGACACCGGACCAGCACCAGACCCTTTGTATAGGCAACACGAGAGATCAAGCGGTTGACGCGTTGTCCGCAGGGTTTACAAGTGAACCCCAATGCTATTTTCGATTCAACCTTGGTCAGAGTTTCTCGAGTTATGGGCTTTTCATCCGGAAGAGTGGAGCAAAATCGTCGTGGATTCTTAATAACAGAAGAAAACTTACTAAACTGTGCGGATCGGCCAGCTGCAATGGATCTTTGGTTTATTTGTCTGGAACACAATGCGGAGGCAAAAATCAACGATCTTCGAAGCATTTCAAGGTTCCACCATCAAAAGATAAAATTCGACTTGAAATTATAATTATTTGAAGTAAAGCAAAACAGTTTTGCTCCCGAGTTTTCTGAAAATCAACATGCGATTTCGTAAGACCGGAAATTTTGTAATGTTTTCAAGCAGCTCACCCGAGCGGGTGGACTGTGCATTACCATTATTTTTCCTTCTAATGACCACCCAGAGTTGGTTGCGACATGTTGCGAACCGCAACGGACCGGAAGTCCCGGTCACAGCCGAGTCCCTTGGATGATTTAAGTCTGCCCTTAGTTTGGTTACAGGAATTGGTAGCAAGCTATTTTTGGGTACCTGAGAGAGAGATCCACTGTTTCTTATTTCAGCACCGAAGTGTAAAAAAATGCGCGGCATTGTAATGTGGTTTTTTGCTACTTCTCTCTATATGTATTGATAAACGACTAACGACGTTTTTCATAGTACGACTGAATCGGGGGATAGGGCATCTCCTTCGCATGGGAAACGCAGTCTTTCAGCTTGCGATTTTTCCGTTGTTATTCTATGTATTAGAATGTTGATCCGCTGTCTTGCGTATTAACGGTAATTACAATAAAGCAGGTCTTTGAAAAAAAGCTGAAACTTTTGAAGAAACGTACTTCTGCTCTTCTCTCCCGTGTTAACTGGTCTTCATTTGAATTTTGAATATTTCATCGTGTCGACAGTGCCTGTATTGTCCCGGTTTTTGCCAATAAATCACCACTAACAATCAGAGTAATTGTTCCTGCGCTTATTTACTGAGTATCTGCTTTTATAAACCTCTGTTAATATTTACGAGCATATTTTCTTTTACTTAGTAAGTATAACTACTTCTTACTATAAATGCTGTACTAAACTGAAACCAAACAAGAGGGTCACAAATTATTTATTCCAAAACGAACATACGCGATACTAATCCTGTAAATAATAAAATTACACCACAGCATAAATCATACACGTATATACAGTAATGTTATAGCTAATACGATAATGAACTGTTACCCAATTTCCTGCAACGATTTATGGAAGGCAATTTCATCCGGTCGAAAAATATGTTGTACCAATACCTGCATGTTGCATTTAGAAAATGAGAATGCCGACACCGATATGTTGAAATTCCATGTATCTTGATTTCTTCGATTATCTCCACATGTACTTTGACAGCTTCAATTAAACAGATGAAGGAGGCCGAACTCTTCACTGCCATTTAATTTCGCACGGTAGCCGAAGGTAGAAAAATCAAGAATATGGCTAGAATTCACAGAATAAATGCAGGTAATAAATTTTGGTGATATTCGTCACTATTTGTATAAATTGTAGGTCTAGGTCAACTCTGAATGTTAGCATGGCGCACATTGATGATGTACGGAATTACGCGTACGATAGTCTTACCACCAGCGGCTGTACAGATGTCCGAAAAACCAACAATATCGGCGGAAGGTTGCTTCGATAATTGCGCATCGCTTACAATAACCAATCTATCAGACCCCGTCTGTAAATCACCTGTGTCGCTATGGCCTTACAACGGCCCGCATTATTACCAACGGATAGAAGTAGTAGAACAGTGCTTTTATGGCCTATTTTCAGTTTCCTGCTCCTGGCGCCGATTCTTGTTTCCGGCACGCCCTTTTATTACGGGACCTACAGGAGTTATGGCACAGTATGTTAATTTCGTTAAAGTACACCTTTCCTATTGGCATACTGGTGATTTTAAAGCGAATCTTTGGTGTTTTTAAGGGTGATACCATCATCTCTGTATCACATGCAAATGGAGGTCCCATGACCGCCTTGTCCAAGTGGCAGGTGGAATGTCTGGATGGAGAAGCGGTCATTGGTCAGTTCTCGACATAAACCGATCCGATATGTAAAAAAGCGGCGAAAAAGTTTAATTTCTTGTGTTTTTTGCAGGCATCTTGTAAGTCGTACAATATTTTTTCATTGCAGAACAACTACTCATAAACTTGCCATGATTGGATATCTAATTAATTTTTCAACAAAAACACATATTTGTATAAGTACTGGACGTTACAACCAAATAAATATGCATTTTTTGTTAAAAAAACATTATTTTCTATCTTGTAATGTTTTGAGTTAATTCGTTTTTTGTTTCAGAGACAATGTCTTTGATTTTGGGGTGAGTATCCGACGTAAAATGTGCAATAGTCGTACACAACGAATAGTGTGAAAATTTTGGCATACGGAGTTCACTTTTTGTGTGTTTCCTACACATCTAACATCAGCATTCTATTCATCACTTTCTAGTACTTCTTCTGAGTTTACTTTGAAATACAGTTATTAGGTTTTATTCCTTTTTGCTGGAAACCCGATAATAGTCTCCACGATCTCCATTAACTTTCCACGACATGTTTTACAGGGTATAACACAAGTCTGGTGCAAATTCGTGTTCCCTTACAAAATTTCGACAAGGAACGTCTATCCATATTATCAATAGTAAGTATATCAAGTAATTTATAATTATTTTTAATTAATTAACATAAAAGAACTTAAGTATAAAAGTATTATAAAATAGTTTTACATGGATATCGGCATTTTGTGGTCATTTCGATAAATCTGGCAAGCGAAACAGCTTAAAATACTTTATACATATGCAACCATAGCAAATTAAATTTCAAATATTGCAGCTGTCATGTGAGGAATTACACCCAAGATTTCTTTTGCTACGATCCGAGGAATCATGAAACTACCGCCAATTCCTTCGTAACCGGTGATATGCGCTTGTTTTATTTGCCATCAATGGGAGCGCCAAATTTACCCGATATATCACTTGACTGTAGGATTCTACGATTCGGAAGGCTCATTCTGGGTGTACCGTCAAGGTGCTGATCGGGATAATCCATACAAATGCTGCAAAACACCACCGGGATATTACATCGACTATGTTTCGTGCTACTATGTATGGACACATGACCAGGTACATTTTACCGTATTTTATGAAAAATAAATTCATCGTTACACTGGACAATCGTTATACAGTACGTCAGAAAATTTTTTTACTCATCTCTATGATATATGACTCACGGTTTATACATACAGCAGAAGCGTAATTAATCTGACAGTGTGTATAATGTTTTTAGCCGGTTTGTGAATAACGATTTTTTCGAGCTTATTATACAGTATTCAAACTAACTGCTTAGAAAGCTTAATAATAACTGAATAAGGAAGCGGAACAGTTTATCTTTTTTTCGGCAGAAAAACTACATAGCAATATATAGGTACTTCCGACATTATTATATACACAGAACCTGTTGACAGATATGCATATAATATTATGTTAAAAATATGCGTATTCTAATCATATTCTATTCTCTTTTACATATTCTAATTATAGAGTAACTTGGCTCTACTTAATTTCAGTATTGGGAATACTACGACTCCCAGTTTTTCCTCTTAAACTGCGCCTCGGGCTACGTTATGACCGGTATCTCCAAGAAGTTCAGTCCAATTGTCCCCGTGGAGTGGAGGATTGAGTGGGTGCAATGTTGCCGTGTCGGATACGGCGCCATCATCTCCCTACCCCCGCCCATCATCCCCACACCCAAGGGCGGTCCGGTGGCCTACTCGACCGGCAGCGCGATAACCCCCGTGGACATTCCGGCAGACTACCAATCCCAGTACCGGGGCAAACGCTCGACCGACACCCATACAGCGCTGCATACCAAGCGACATGCCATCCTGACGGAAGAGGAACCGTTGGGTGCGGATGGGTCGGCGCTGGAGAGTCCGTTCCTCGAAGGTCATGGGCATGCAGCGGGTTCGACGAGTAACGGTTCCGGATTGTCTGGGGAAACTTTGTCAGCCGGGGATGCAGAGAAAAAGGCACAGATTGTAATAGAAAGCATGTAATTTGTTGTTGCAGTTGTGATTTGTATATTTGTACCGTTGTTGCTCCGAACTGTGCGCAGTGGCTTACTTTTGACTGATTGTTAATTCTTTCTGTTTTGATACAGCATATAAAAAGAGTATACAGTAGTAGTGATTTTATGTAGTGATCCGGCATCATTTGCCCAAGAAATAAAAGCTGTTACGGTTCAAGAATACGAAATATTTTTAAAATAACGAAACCTGGAAAAAAGTGGAACATCGATTTCGTGGTTCTAGAATGAAAGCCACCAGTTAAAAATAATCATGCAAATCAGTAAAAATTACAAAGGAAACAGCACAGAAAAACCTGTTACGAAATACAGTTAAGGGACGAGATAAGCATATGTACGAGTATATGTTTTGCACATAAACCGGAATCGCATCAATTATTGTTATCAAGCCGGCGCATTTGGCAAAAGTACAACCGGCTGGTGTCTAGTTACATACTATACAGTGCTGTACTATATACTAAAAAGTTACTACAAAAGATGAAAGCATGTATTTAAATTATATGATATATAAAAAATGCCCTTAATTACAAGAAAGTTTTCCATGGTACCGGTATGGTTAATTACACCATGGTATGAGTAATTCTCGCGGGTCGGTACCTGTAGATATGTAGGTCAGCATATGTGAAATGCTATCAAACTTAATTAACTTTGTACTAACAGCAACAAAGATATAGACAATCGGTTCTTTGCGGAAGAGATCTCTCGCATCCTAACCTTGACTGCATCGTTATACCGCTACGGGCATCGTCGTGATTATTAACGATTACACCTACTGTCGACATTTTTGGTGGCCTACTGCAAAGACCCCACTGGCGCTGGCTCTCGCATCTGTGCTACATGGTCATGACCATGAAGTTTCGAAAAGAAAGGTAGATCCTAACGTTACAATGCACGCATAATATCTTGAGTAATGAACAATTGTTCTTATTAATGAAATATCGATCATCATCATATTCCCCGACATAGGAATGTACCGTTTCAATTAACATATTCCACCGCCCATTTATTTGTTTAACTGATATTACTATCGTCTGCTGTGATAATTTCAAAGATGGTGGATTTTCGGAACATTTTGTTATATTCAGTCATATGCTGCATATCACAATGGACGGTTGTAAAAGGAACATTTTGGTATTATGCTATGTATCGAGGGTATCCCACGGTAAGGAAAATGAACGGTTAGTAAAATTATCAAGTGCAATCTTTTTTGCAAAAAAATTCTATGTTCCTTACGGTTATAATTAGGCGACATAAATTTTGATTCAACATAAAACGTTAACAAAATCATTAATTTAATGATTAGGGGATTTGTTCCTTAAATGATTTCGGGTTTGTAAAAACAGCGAATTGTTCCACAAAGATTTTTATGAAATAAAAAATAGCTAATTAGCAACAATATCTTGTATTTTGCTTAACG
>JAQGAU010003010.1:0-14078 GCA_034698045.1 Paramacrobiotus richtersi
CAATCCGAAAAAAGTTACAAATGCAAATTTTAGCCGCTACTCCCGACAGCCGTTATTCACTGGCATGATGACATACTTACATCCGAGTTCAAGCTGCCACCTCAAGCAACCGGTTATTACCCGTATGCAACTTTGTGACCTTAATTTGACGTATATCGCTAGTGATTGTATAACTATATCAGCTGTACAATTATACAGCTGAACTCAGCAACATTTCAATGATATTTACAGCTATTTGAATGGCAGAACGGGATTTATTTCCGCAGAATACAGTAAAGGTCAAAGCATAGTGACTGTATTTCCCGACACCAATAGCTGGAGAGAGTTTCACCCTGTTGAATGCCCCGTGGCTGCGGTCATCGATACGGGAGCGTTCGGCATCGTCTTTGGGACCGATCCTGACTGGACGCCAGAGTGTGTGCGTTTATTTATTGAAAACACTTAAATGTGTCCGTAAGACCGTAAACTGCACTCTGAACCGTATTTGTCAGAACCATGACCGTCCGAAAGGTTAACTGTGCTACTAAATTAGTATTTGCACGTTGTTTATAGCAAGCTGTTTTCATAATACTGTAAACAAGATGCACGCTGGAGAATACCATTAATGCATTTGTGCCTTTCAGGCTTATATTCACACCAAAAGATATCAGAATTACACGGGACCCGTTTGGTCAAGGAGATAGGAACATAGGCTGGGGTCAGTTCCATAAAGCCTATCCGCCAGGGTCTAATCAAGCCCCCGCGTATAAAAACCGAGAAATGTTTGTACAAGTGGTGGGTCCGAAAGATGTTCATGTGCAGTTGGAAAATGATGCCATGAAAGTTCATGCAAACTGTGGATTTCGTAAAAGCACTGTAAGTTTCGGTTTTTGCTGTGTTGTTGTTAGAAAACACTGATCATGAAGATGGTGTTTCGTGTATTTCGCACAACCTGACACTGACTAATAAGTACTGTACATGTTTATCGTATGGCAAATCGTATAATCACTGTAATTTTCGTTGCAGACAGGATTAAAGAACAGAAGCCAGATCCAGGCCGAGCGCTGCATAACAGTTTTTCAAACTCAGCTAAACCAGATTCGGTATGTCAGAAGCATGTAATATTGTTATTCCGTTTTGCATTTTACAATTGTTTAACCGAATAAAATAACCTAATCGGTTAGAACGAATGAACAATTCGCTCAGGGCCTGACTCGAAGGTTTCCTTTCACAGAGAAAAGGGACAACACCTTCGCGATATGCTAAGCGAATCTCAAATGTTCTGGGTGCAACATCAAACTGCCATAGTTCTCGGAATGGCTCGAACAGCCATGAAATCCGCCAAATCGCCAGTTAAAGCAAAGGACTTAAAGTGATATACATGTGACACGTTTACAGAGTTAATTTATGATTAACATTACAAGCAAATAAATGTTTCAAAGGGAATTATAGGCATTAAGGATTGTTGTATATACATAGACTCGCGACTTTGACTGCAAAGTGCAATCGTTCATTAATTAGGCACGGAAGTTAAAATTTTGCATGGACATCCCGTGGCCAACTGCATGCTGCGTATTCGCTCAGCTTACTGATGTTATGTAACCGCTATCCGGGATAATTCTTTGCATGTCGCAGATAACACGGCATATTAAATTTTGTAAACGCCAAAGATTTTCACGTCCGACACATTAAACACGGTATTTCTCCCGCCCCGGGTGCAAGCTCCGTGTGTTACTGCAGCAACCTACAATGCACTTACTAATAATAGAGAACTGGTTTTTTCTTCCAGACTAGGACTTACGACCCAGTACGTACTTAGCATGGCATTACAGTACTAGTCAGTGGTCACTTCGTACCACTTGTCGCACTGCGCGTTTCCTTCCTGGATAAGCTCTCGTTCCTAAAATCTACAAGGCTTACAGGACGTTTTTATTTTGGCCTTGTATTTTTTGGCAGTTTGTTAGCTTGTACTGTATTCGTGTGTCTTGCTCGTGTTTGTCTTCAGGTACGTAAGCTGCTGTCCATTCTTCATCTCGGATGGCTAACCGAAGGAACGTTGTGGTGCTTAGTAGAACCTGAGCGTTCGTCCGTAACGGCGGGCATGAACAGGAGCCCTTCGGATGTTCCACAGATCCGTATTGAATCCTTCAGACGGAGGAGACCGGTACCCGGTGAGAAACTAGAAGATCTGCTATGTAGCGATAATATCGTAATATTAACGGCCTCGCCTAATCACGCACACATGTACAAGTGACTTGAAGTGAGGGCATTTAAACTGTTAGGATCGTCATGGACGGAGCAGAAGCCACCAAAGAAGCTTAACTGTGGAACGTATCGGCTGTGATACGTTGAAACCTTGAAAGAGCTAGAACTCAAACGGTGAAGACAAATACGGTGGAGACTTTTAATTAATGGACGGCTTCAGTCATACCGCCGCCTGTGAAGCTTCTGAGGTATGTCTGTGTGGTACGAACTACAGTGTGTCCAAAAGTGCTTTAGCGAAGAGTCTTTGTACATTTCGTTATTGTTTAAACACTTTTTTGAATTATAATATATGTTTTGCATTAAACCATGATGTGCACGTGAACTGCCTTTCTATGTATCTGCATGTTGTTAAAGCCTAGTCAGTACAACTGGCAAAATTAATGAACTCTACTGACAAGTACTTCTGAACAACAAACAGTACGTGTCTGGCATATCGGTGCAGCTTCCCGGTTCCTGGCATACCGGTTCGGTTTTCAGGTTTGTAATATTCGCTCGTGCAAGTTGCGGGTGTAAATGGTCTTAACAACTGACTCGTATGTTTTTGATTTATTATTGAAGGAATTTGGTTACACTAGAAAACTTTTAACGATTTTGCAGGTTGCTGTTGAGACGCCCAATGTATTTGACGAGTTCATCCAGTCACCAAAACCCGAAACTAGAAAGAATCTGCGGTGTGCAAGGAAAGCGGATCGGACTTTTGCTTCGTGCAACATGCAGGGATGGAGAAAGAACATGGAGGATTTTAGTACAGCAGTGGCGCAAATGAGAAATCCTTTTGAAGCCTACTCCTTTTTCGGAATTTTCGATGGGCACAAGGGAAGTGGCGCTAGCAGCTACTGCTCGGAACATATGCCCGGTGTCTTAGCAGATACTGAAGAGTTTGGGCTGCTTATGAATAGTACAGCGCCTATGGATAACCAAGAAGATCTGATAGTGCGAGGACTAGTGCGTGGATTTTTGCAGGTAAGTAACTAGAATTTTTGTTGTTAATTCACGGATGTGTTATTTCGCTCGCGATAATCACTGAATACTGCAGATGGACGATCGAATCCGACAAATACCGGAAGTATTGTCTGGGCACGACCAGTCAGGCTCGACAGCCATATGCGCGCTCTTTACTCCTTCCATGATCTTTCTGGCAAATTGTGGTGACAGCGGTGCGATCATAGTGTCAAAGGGCTGTGTAGAAGTGGAAACTCGGAGACACAAGCCGACGGAACGCACGGAAAAAGACAGGATTCGCCGTGCTGGGGGAAAGGTGTCGAATAGGCGAGTGGGAACGTTGGCGGTGTCCAGAGCTTTAGGCGATTTCCATTACAAATCCTTACCGAGCCTGGGGCCTACGGAGCAGCTTGTTAGCCCCGAACCAGATATCTACCCCTGGATAAGAAGTGCCCAGGATGAGTTTATCGTGTTGGCAAGAGATGGAGTATGGGATGTAATGAGCAGCGAGGACGTGCACCAGTTCGTGCGCTCCCACCTGTTGATTACGGATGATTTGGAGCTAATTTGCGGAGAATTAGCCGAGTGCTGTTTGGAAAAGGTGTGTGTTCTGCCGCAGAATTCCTTCATTCGTGTACGTTTTCCGGCATGTGTTTTCGATAGCGATCCATTTGTCTTTATAGCGATCGCGGGACAACATCAGTGTTACGATCATACTCCTTGTTGGTGCAACATCTATTTGCGAAGTGACCCGAGCGAAACATCAGGCTATGTACCAGTGGGCTGAAATAGCTGTTAGAGGTATGGTTGATAGTTTGACAGTACTAGTGACCTTACTATTGCGTGGGCAGTATTAGAGAGATTTACTTTTCGAGCGATGCCGTATAGTTATACAATGGTATAATATGTAGCCGTTTACAGCCGCCACCGCTTTGTGGCTGGTTTCATATTGTTATTATTGTGTCGTTAACTACGGGTATACCGGGTGCGACTTAGATCTCACCATTAATTTTGCAGACTTTATTCCTGTAATAGGAGATTCGCCAATCGATCCGGTGACCTTAAGTTTTATGGTCGGTCGTGTTTGCACCCGGAAAGGACAGGATTGTTTCCCTGAAAGCACCACCCTTGCTAGGTACGTGCGAACTCCAGATTTTAAATTTTTAAGCATATGGCTGTGATTGAATTGTATAGGTTACTGTGTTCACTTCTTGATCGCCACAGTTCATTCGCGGTGTCTCCGCGCGAGATGTGCCAGATATTTGGTGTAAGTATTCTCAAATATACGAGTTGCAGACAAATCATTGCGGAGCGCGCTTGGAGGACATGGAATCCTTGTACGCCGATAATGCAGAGCCCGGCTAATAGACTGCAGGAATTGGATATGGCTATCGTGGAACACTATTTGTGTATGCAGCCACAAACAGCGATACGTGCTGACAGTGAACGATGTGGAGAAGTCTGCAACCGGAACTGCGCGCCCTCCGCGTCTGGTTTCACTGTGTGCAGTCTTGGTACGTAAAACGCTAGGTCGCGGTGATCACTGTGGTGTAGTGTGTTGTTTTCGTAGAATTGGACTGCCAAGCGAATGAAGCCAGTTTTATCGATGATAACATAATTCTGAAAGCACTGCATGAAATTCCTGTGGATATCGATGACAACATGATTCTGAAAGCGCTACCGAAAATCGCTGTGTACAGATTGCTGTACTTCCGGAATGCCGGGGAATCGAAAATCTTTCCAGCAATTGCTTATTTTTTTCTTCCGGTGGACAACGGAACCCTGCGTATTGTTCGGGTACATTCTTACTGGCAGACCACACTGTCTGAAACGCTGGTCCGAATGGCGGGATGTGATGTCTTGGAGTATAATCGGAATAGATATGTCAAACATCGAGATATTGTTGTCCCTTTGGATACCACATTTGAAGCCTTGAGGAATCACGATCGGGCCGTCTCTAAGAGCTGCATATTTCTTTTTGCACTGGAGGAATAATAGTAAATTTCTTCCCTTCGACTCTGTTCGACGCGGCGTATTGCTTGGGATCAGTTTAATAGAGCATATCCGTCAGGATCTGATCAGGATGCGCAGAGATGTGTACAGAGCAAATCTTATAACACGACAAATAAATGTTTTAAAAAGAAACAGCCATTAAGGATTACCTTAAACTCTTGATTGTGACAGAAAGGTGCATACGTTTGTAATTGGGTAGTTACCTAATTATTTATTGTACCTTTATAACCTTTCGCATGACATGGACATCCCATGGCAAACTGCATCCTACATACTTGAAGTACACGCAGGCATACGTTTTGCTTACTGTACTAGTATTCATGTTATATGACCGCACCATGTTGTTCTGGATAATTTTTTGCATGTCGCCTGCATAGCGCACTGTTCCCATATGAAGTATCAACAATATACTGTAACTTGTACGAAAATTCGTTAGTCCAAAGACACATGTCCTTAACACATGACAGTAATATTAAAGTGAGGAATATGCATTTCCAATTATTTGAGCCATAACTATCGAAACTGAACGTATACGTATCAACTTGTCAAGCGCGTTTCGAAATAAGGACCCATTGTATACGTACTTGCCACTGAAAGATTGCATTGGCATGCCTCTTCCGCTGCTCTTTGCCGTGCCCGAAGAAAGTTTACCGGAAACTTTGCCTCGAGCCCACGAAAGTTGGTCATCGGCTCTCGCTGTCTGCACATATCAAGTACTTTGTTTTCCTTTTCTGCGCAGTTAAAATTAATCAGATTAGTACAATTCCACTGTTGCTTTTGCTTTCTGAAAAGGTTCTGTCTGTACGAAAGATTGGCGTTTTCGTAGATATTCGATGCGACGTCTGTTCGAAAACTGGCTTCGCTAATCGACGGTATAAATGTCTAATATGCGAGGACTACGATCAGTGTGGGAAATGCCACGACCTGAACCTTGTAACGTCACCTCACAGTCGCAATCATCCAACACAGTGCGTTCTGACTCCATTTTCAAGAAGTATGTGCAATAGCTTACAAATTGATTTTTCTCTGCATCGTTTAACGGACTGATTCGCTGTTCGTGTAGCCATCTACTATGGCGGGAACGCCTCTGGGCTGGAGCGAGCGATTTCGGCAGTTACGTGTCCTTATTGTGGGGACAGTGGTTTGGAAGAGGGAGAATTTCTTATGCATCTCGAAACAAAGCACGTGGATCCATCGGAGAATGCCATTCACGTTGTAAGATGCATATTCAGGTTAAAAGAAGGAAAAACTTCGTACTTTATGTTCATATCTAACGATTCCTCGAAAGACACTATTTAATTTTGTGCACTGTTCTCTAAGGCCACGAAGTTTGAAAACTTGAATGCTTACAACAATGTCATGCTGGTTACGTGCAGATTATCTTGTTGTCGAAAACAATTGGAAAAAATAAGCGTTTTTTGCAGTGGTGCCCTCTTTGTATCTCAGAAAGGACCGCGGCTCAAAGGTCACGCACAAATGATCTGATTGAACACATTCTGCACGAGCACGGTACAGCAAATGAGACGTGGTCGGCAGATTCTGGCCGATTACCGCGACCTTTTACTTACAACCATAACCAGCAGGTAACCTTTCCGTCACTATAGCTGGAATTCGGTAAATATGCAGTCTAGATAAACCGTGCGTGCTGGCACTACCAGCAAAATATTGCTGTAATGGTGTTATTATATGCTTTTACTGTTTTACAGTCCGCAAACCGAATCACTCCCCAACGGTCACGTGGACGTTTTATAAACCATCACGGAGGGAGTCTGGAAACAACCCTCACACAGGAAGTTTTACAACCTGCCGCAGCGCTTAGTTCGACTCACCGAGTTCGATTTGGAGCGATGACGGATAGGCAGGATGCTAATGTTTCTGGACAGTTGATACGTCTACCATACCATCCGGGTATGTTAATCTGATCAGCGCAGCTAAAGTTCTGTAACTGCCTGCCTTAAACCAAGTTAAACTTCCCGTTCTTCCAGCGCCATTTAATCCATTATAGGTGTGCCTTACCACAGAGAAAGGCATACAACACCGGTTTCAAGTTCTGCGGTAATGCCCACAGCCCGGTCGTCAGCTGTTGTCCGAATTACCGCAGCCGAGGGGTCCCGCTTACTTGGTACATTTCATCCACGTCATCCTGTGCCAGGTGCAGAAAATACCCCACACCGCAGTCTGCACAGCTCACGTCCTAGAGGTGGATGGTCGGAAGCGAAACCAACCCGTCATCCGAAATCAGCCCTATTATCTATCCCGCCAACAGGTCCTCCTGAAGTGGATTCCCCAATTTCCGGTGGAAGCACATCGGACCAAAGTGACCATGCAAAGTGCCGATTTGAACCATTACTCGACAGGTTTGAATTGCGTTCCGAATTTGTCAGAATAAAACAGTTTACGAAAGGTCAAGGCTTTTGTAACGTACAGTTTTAATTATTAACAGCATGCTGAGTCGTCCATGTTATACAAAGACCACGAAAGGTGGTGTCATAACCTCCGAAAAGGCGGAAAGGATAATCTTCCTGCGCGAAGTTCTCTTAGCAAGTCTAAGCGCTGAATATACTAATTCTGCTTGCGGATTGATCACCACGTAAACGTTCCCGAAAGGATTTCCTCAGACTGTTTTTAGTAAGTGGAACGTGCATTTAGAGGTGTATTGCTTTAGTGGAGTAAACCCTGAGTTAGTTTCTAAAACTTCCGAAACAAGATTCACGAAATGATTATTCAAACATTCAAAGCCATTGATCAGTATGGTCGTTGTACTGTACAGATAGAAGTATATGTTGGTAAGATAATTTTATTTCAGTCCATTATCATGTTCTTGTTCTTTGATTCCAGTCGTAGAGTTTGAACCAGCTTTCACTTCTGCGCTGCCCTTTTCCGGATGGTTTTGGTATTGGCACGGTTTTAGCATTTACGCAGTCACGACTAGTGGTATCCTTCCGTCCGGTTGCCAATATCGATGTGGAAACCTCTTTTTGGTATTTTAGCAGATACAGATGCTCAAATCCGACATCGCGTACTTTCAGCTGCAACGTATGCCGTAAATCTTTTAAAATTTTTATTTGGCGCACGCGATTTTTAATTTGTGAGGATAAATGCCGATTGGAATGCCATTTTGCTTCCAGCTGCTGAATAAAGTGTGCATCGGTTTCCTGTAAGACACCACAAAAATACTGACATTGACGTATACGTACTCGTACGAAAACTGTTATCCATTGTTTAACATAACCGATGCACAAAAAATCATAGTGTTCTTTTTGTTTTACTTTTTCTAAGTGATCCGAGATTGTTGCTAAACGGTGTTGACGTCCGTCCAGATCAATTAGCCGGTATCGCGCGTGCCTCGATCGAATACATCGGCTTTCGGCTTTTAGATTCTGTATGGAATGTGCCAGGTCAAGACGTAAGCGGTGGATTTTGTTTTGTTGCTCTTCCTTAACGCCCTGTACAATGAAACGGGTGTTCTATGTTGAGGTTTCTTTGCCAGCCGCAATAATGTAAACATAGTTTTTTTACCTTTAGATATTTTAATTTCAGAAAGCTGTTATCCCATGATGTTTTGGTTTCCATTTGTTGCAAGTAATCTCCGTTAAGTTCTGCAAAATTATAGAATATAAATAGCATGTGATGTAAGCGCAGAGAACCCTTTGTTGTTCTATTATTGATGTCACTGCAAAAATTACTGTACTTGAGATGAGACGCGAGGCACGATTTCGTAAAAGATCTCGTTTTTCCACCAGATACTGATGGTACTGTCCGGCATCGCTGCCATAGCGCTTTTTTATATCATCAAACAGTTCTTTTCGGCGGATACGATAGGATGTTAATTCGCTCTGAAAAATGTCTGAAAATATGTTGCGCTTTAATTGATACTTTGAATATGAACTGTTTCTATACAAGAAAGAGTTCAAAATCTCCAACCGACCATTATTTCGCTTTCCAGTGTATCAGTGTATTTGCTGCAGTGCTCGTTCTCTTGCCGCCTAAAATTGCCAAAAAAGTAAGTTAATTAAGGCTGAGTACGCTTAATTCATAATTACAACGCCGAGTGAGCGAAAACTACTGCTACTTACGAGTAATGTATAGTATTTGCATGGTTGATCGACGTTGTTCAGTTGTAATTAATTTTGAATAGTAATCGTCTCAATGACCTCGCTTCCGTTATAATTTATTTACCTGTCATAGGTCATATGCTGTAAGCGCTCTGCATTTTGCTTCAGCAGTTCCAACCTGCAAAATTAATCAACGACTGTTAATGTCTTATCTGTTTAAGAAATTTTTTATAGCGGTCTTTGACTTTTATCATTGCTCGAATCTTTTACATAAGGAATTGTCAAACGAAATAGTCTTGCATTATGCATGTAGCATCTAGTTGCCTGTAAGAATTGTTACAATCCAATGGCATAATATATAAGTCTGCAGTGCTATCAGTAGCGTATAATTAAGCAAAGGGCTCACTTTGTGAACTTTTTCTGCAGTCGAAGCTGTCTTGCAATCTCTACTGGGTCCGGCGCTTGTGGTTCAGGTGGAGTCAAAGGCAGGGCTTTTTTATCCTTTTTCTTTTTATCCTTCCCCGTTCCTTTTTTTTGTGCCATGTTGGCTTATTGCAAGTAGCGCTTCATTTCAGAACATCAAGGTCACTCATGATAGCTAGCTTCAGTAAATCACATTATAGTATGCGAGATTATAAATTGTGACTGCGATTAATGAGTGGTGGAACACTGTTGTTGGATTCAGGGTACGTCAAAATTTAATGGCATTAATTTAAACGTACAATATACGGTAGGAAGGCGAGCATGCAAATACAGAGTGATATTCCGATACAGATTACAAATCTGATAGACCCACCCATGCGATTCGATTGGTTATTAGTTATCAAACTTCAGGGTAACAAACTGTGACCGGAAAGAGGATATACAGATAAAAAATTCACTAGCGCTGATGCATATGCTGCTGACCTGATTTAATTGCTGGTAAGTGTTTCTATACAGTTTAACTCAACTTCAACTGCGATATTACGGCACGTTCCGTTTATAACGTCGCACAAATTAACCTTAATTAATAATACGAAATTTCCCGACCTTTCTAAGCCGACCTCAAGATAATGATATTCTTGGACAAGATATTAATATAAGATGGCGGTAAAAATAATAATTTAATTTAATAACTGAGAAGTGTAGACTTAATATGATAGTATCGCATCTTGTTTATGTGGCCATAAATTTTCACTCTAATCGTGACGGAAAGTAGTCTAATTTCCATCACAGCGGAGTCCTCATCTGTCATTACCAGCATCTCTCACATCATTGTACTGTCTGGTAATCATTAACCTATACCAAACTGGCATTTTGTTTGTTACTTCACAACATCGCATTCTTTGTTAATTATTTTTATGAATAGCAGAACCTGTTAATTAAATTACCGGAGTGAAAATTCAGGTGACCGGAATATATCTAGACGGTAAATTATTGTGATGTGCTGACAGTGCCTTATCTGAGCGACGGTGCGCTAGAAACTTGTGCCAGACAATGCCGGCACAAAAAGCGTACCAGAACGGCGTTCAGAAAAATATTATTCTGTTCGTCTTCCCCAACGCAGAGCAGTTTAAACTCGCAAAATAATACCGTCTTTTTCTGATTATTTCATCGTCCAGATCTGCCAAATTGATCCCAAAACTTTTCATCAGGCTGATTAAAACCGTAAACATGTTTGGACAAAAGGTCATTTTTCAATCGATCTTCTTTTCCCGTGGCGATATTTTGTGCGTTCAACACTCGGTCCTCAAATTGTTTGTACTTCAGAGCTTCACGATCCTTAAACTTTGTATATCTCTCGTGTTTGGCGATAGACCGCACATGATCCATTTCCTCTTGCTTCTGCTTCAGCTGTTCAAGTCGCTTAAACTCTTGTTGATGCTGAACTTCGTCGCAGATCTGGTTCATTTGTTGCTTCGATATCCCTCGCCAGTCCGTTCGCCTAAACCTATCGTACTTGTTAGGCAGCTCGTTTAACAGCCTCCCATTTGTCCAGTAATCAATTTCTTCCTGGTTGCGCTTCCAATTCGCATCCCGTTCGGCTTGTCTCGCGTGTTGTTCATCAAGAGCCTACAATTCCGTTACGAAATTATTCCTTTTTGCGTTATCGTATACAAACAGTATATATATATACGCATGCGCGTTGTATCTGCATTCTGCAGTATAGAAAAGGTCACGGTTCTGCAAATTGTACAGAAGGCTCTCACAACACACATTACACTAACGCAAAAGAAACTCAAGTACGACCTGCTGTATATTCGTGTGAAACGTGTCCACTTCCTCCTTATGAAGCAGATCCGTTAACCGTTTCTGAACATCGTTTGCCGTGTTTCCCAGATTCAGTTCAGTTTGCTGTAAACCTTCTTCTAGTTCCTTGACCTTCTCCAGCTGCTTCGCATTTTGATGCACTTGTTCGTCCAACATTGAACGCTGCAGCTCTTTTTTTGCTACAGGAATTTGCGGATCCATGAGGCGAAAACCCTCAAAACTGTGAAAGACGAAATTTTGGTAAGGTTATCACATTTCAACGTAATTTCGTTTTGTAATAGCACGGTGGTTTAAAAATGTGCTTAAATTCATGGTTATTTTCGGCAACTATCTAAGTAGAGCCATCTGCAGCTCACTTAATCATGGCCGATGGTCCTTGCAGCTGTGGATCATCGGGGTGGTAAGGCTGGGATGCTGCATGTTTCCCCATAAGATTTCTGGTTTCTTTGACCTGTTCCTGACGTCGAAAATGCTCGATTTCCAATAAGGTTTTTTTCTTCAGTTGTTGGGCTTGATATGTCTCGATATAATGTTGCCGGTCGAGTTTTTGTAAGTAATTTTCTGTAAACATGCAATTAAAATCGTGACTTTGTAATCTCAGAGCTGGACCATACTTTAGTGTATGGTTCATATTTTAAAATTTCATCCGGATTATTGCACGGCGTCTTATGATTATCAATTTATGTATAAAGATATTACTTCTGACACTTATGGAACATATACGTGCGTGCGTTCTCGGAATGCAAGTATGCACGAATTCATATATTATATGACCACAGTAAGTTAATCTGTTAATCTGTTATATTTATCGAAATTTGGTTATTTAATGTTTTACGTATTGACAGTGCCTCTTGCCGCATCGCTTCCGCGCGCTGTTGATAAAGCACCTTCTGTGCATCGATGTCCTCTTTTTTAATCTGAAACCACATCTCTGCATCTGTCCAATTATTTATAATTTTGGAAAAAAACTTTTTGTAGCAGCATTATTAATGTTTTTAATATAAACTGTAGAAGTACAAAGTGTTTTCGTTATTTGTTACTTGTAACACGCTTCTGCACTTGCAATTGGACTTCGATAATAATTAAAATATATATATATACATCGGATATTTTGCAAAGCTGCATGATATTGAATAATAGCCATGTAACAACTGAGTTTACACGAAAATTATTGCAATACCGCATTTACCGTGATGTTGGATATTCTGGGGTTAGGATCCAAAATACGGTTTTTGCGAGCTTCTAAGTCCCGCTTCATTCTTTCCCACTTTAATTCCTGTTTTATAGGTATTCCCATGTCTGCAGTACGGGTGATTAGGACTTATTCCAGTAAGATATTTCAGTTTAACATATCCAGGGATGACAAAATTATACGTAGGCTGCTTATAAGCACCGCCAAGGAAAAAAGTTACAATACATCTGCAGATCGAAAGATCGAAGCACAAGTCGGAAATTTGAACGTATGATAATTTTTTTCCACAGGATTTTGGGTTTAGTCATATAATCACCATGCAGGATTTTCCCATGTTGATCAGTTTCTTAAGATGTCTACTTTATTAAATTTGAAAACATACACTTCAAATATGCGTTTACAGAGATTCACCTCACGAAAATTCGCTCTTTGAAAAGTGGGAATATCACTCTGTACCAGAAATTTTCGTGACAATGACGACATTATTATTATGCTTACGGAGAATTTAGGTTAGCTGCGGTTAGCACAGTTTCCTTGGTACATTTGCGCGTCAGTACAGTATCAAATATTTTGATCTCAAGCTTTTATTATTTGCACCAATAATAAGCATGTTCTGTGTTGCCTAGGAAATGCAGTAAGATTTGGAATTCTGCTGTAGTAATTATTGCACCAACCAACCAATTACTGCACCTGTTAGAAACACGAAAATGTCCAGATTTAATCGGGACTGTACATTTTCTTTACAGCACTTGCCTCGAAGCCGTAACCCAACAGTGCTATTAATTATTTTTAATTGCTAATAGGGTCGTACATTACGTATGTACGTAGGTACACGTTGTACTGCTTGCACGTCCGGCCGCTACAACTCGCGCCGCGCGTTTGTAATCAAGTGCTAGTCGAGAGTGTTTCTCAAAGCAGTGCATTATTAATTAAATTTTTCATGTAATACTCAAACTGCAGAATATAGGATCCATTGGTAATTCAACTCTTTTGTGTAATTTATCAACGAAGAAACAACGTGCGATAAAAGTGAAAACTGGACTATGGAATGAGAGCTTGGTATGCATGTGCTACTTAACGAAGGGATCAATATTGACCTTTTTGAACTGCGAAATTCTGCTTGCATCAACAAAGCGAGCGCAGAATATACTCAACTAAAGCGTTTCAAGGAACTTTTCTCAGCAGGTAACGCTGTACCGAACTGACAGCAGTGGAAACTTTGGCATTGAATCGTTTCGTATGTTTCTGTTGCATAGAACGCTACTGCGACGCGTTTTTCCTGGTAGACCATCTAGCTAAGCGTTTCAACATTCCAGCGATATATTACAAAAGCGTCATGCTGCTGCAAGGGATTGGGACAGAAAAGGATGAGAGCGGCGGTT
>JAQGAU010003011.1:0-14078 GCA_034698045.1 Paramacrobiotus richtersi
CTGGCATCGGAAATCGGTCTGCTGTCGGAATATTATTACCAGTCGAAAGCGGAAGGACGTAATGTAACCGCAGTAATAAATCCAGGTACGCAGAAACCAAACACAAAAGAGTCCTGGATCTTTCAAAACCTATGAGGCATCTTTTATAATTATGCTTGTCTTTAGCACAATGCATACAAAACACACAATGTTGTGCTGTGTTGAAGCTATTGTAAATTTAAACACATCGTTTATTATGAGCATGGCTGTGAAACGACATTTCGATCGCCAATGTCATTAATTTCAGGTTGCTACAACGAAAAGCCACAACTGGCTTGGCTGACTAAAGGTCACTGGATGTTATTTGTTTCTGAAAAGGTTCTTCTGTCTAACATAATCTGCTTGCATTTTAGAGCTAAACTTGCTGACAGTGTTTGGGTAAGAATCCTGTGTTATTGTGTATTGTGTTGTCTACGGCTAGACAGTTGTTTCTGCTGAACGAATCACTGAAGTATCTAAACAGCTTTCGATGGGAAGGGAAGCACTCAAGCGAAGCCGCGCGCAAGTGATTAATAAGAGAATAACTGCATTGTTTCGATCAATGCAATTGTTCTCTTAATTACTTGCGAGCGGCTTCGACTCAAGTGACTCAACGGAATAAGCAGTGTTTCTGAAACAGTTACTTTTTAGGTCAGTCGTTGCTCCAACGCGATTGCCCCATGTGATCGCTGCCGCCCGCACGAACTATGCTCCCTTTGCTCGTTTGGTTATAACGTTCTTTGTCAAGTTTAAATTTATGAATGGATACATCATCTACGACAGTCTTCCGGCCCATGCACAGTTCAACCAACTCGCCCGGGGCTCAGCCGAGCAGGTCAAAGCCAGCATTAGAGGCTTTAATGTCGCGGTTCAACCGCTGGAATGCCATGCAAATGTCTCCTTTGTTGAGGCGCTTCAGGACTTCCGGAAGCGTGCTAGAGGTTAGATAATTTTTAGCTCTCGTGTCTACAGTAACTTTAAGAAGCAACCGTCTTTTTTTACAGTGTTGGTTTTCTTCGGGAATAATGATCTGCTGAGAAGATTACTGGTAAATTCGTGGATGCATTTATACGTCTGTATTAAGGCTTGAAGTATCGTTGTTTCGCCAGATCGAAGCCGCTTCGCTGGATATGACAAACGGAGAGTATGTGAGTGAATTCATTGTGTTGTTCCCGAAACCTGCAATAGTGCCAGTTATGTTGTTTGTCAGGTTTACATAGCATTCGACACTGGGCCCGATGCGGAGCGCAGTATTTACGGTCGTGTAGAGTGGGAAGCGCATGATGAGAACGACGAGGTGCGACTCAGTTGCGTGAAGTTGTCATGCAATCCGGATTGTATGCGAGTACAAAGGCAAACAAACTCTGCAGGTGGCACGGAATGCCTTCCGTTCGTTACTAATCCTTTCACCCGTGCCTCCGTCCGGTAATCCCGCTCAGATTTACAACTTTTCCGCACGCCTGCGAGAAATTTCCAAAGATTATAATTACATTTACAGCCCCAGTGAAAAGGTAACGATACCGCAGGAATCAGTGTTACATAATACAACTATTTGCCGATTCTGATTGTAACAATATGAACTTGGGGTGTTGTTTTAGCCCAACTACGTAGTGAAAGCCATGTACGACGCATACTGGATGTTGGCCGATGTATGTGCATCACTATTCACGTGTGCTTCTAATGCAGGTTTTAAACACTGCATTCTTGACGCAGGTTATCCAGGATATCCTATCCAATAACAAATCTGTGGAGTTACAAGATGGTGTTCAACTGGCGCATGAATTCTATCGACGTACCGTTACTACTCCCATTGGGACCTTCTATATCGATGAGAAAATGGAACGAGCGGATGAAATTGCCGTGTTCAGTTTCAGTACAGTGACAAATACATTCTTTGTAAGTTGTAACAGGACTTGCGTAAGCGCTAATCCGATCTCCGTTAATCTGGTTATGCATTTACTAGCCCGTGTGGAAGCAGAATGCATCGACCTTACCCATCATTACTTTGCAAACCATCGATTGGCCAAATGGGAAATGGCCACCGCCAAACACTCCCATTTGCGGGTATGCTGGACTGGAAGGGCCATGTTCCCAAGGTACGCCTACAGTCATTGTCTTGAAGATTGTAGGACATCGTAACGTACTGTTACAGCATCATCAGCTGTTCTGATTGGAGCAATCTCCGGTGCCGTCGCAGTTTTACTACTGTTGACTTTTGCTGCCGTTGGTGTTCGGTGAGAAATGAATGACCTTCTTGATAAAGTACGAGAAAACCATAGGCGTTCTGCAGATTACTGCAGCGGGAATCACGGCTTAAGAACCGCTGGTGGATCTTGGAACCGTCAGATTTCCGTATGTTAGCTGGAAGGAGTGTATCCATAATGGGTCATGAGGTAAAGACATGAACAGCGCCTTTTTCCGGTTCTGAGTGCGCACAAATAAATTGCACAATCTAGTGTATCGAGTTTTTTGCCTCTTGACTGGAATTTAGATCACTGCTGGCGCGAAAGATCCACAACCAACAGGATTCACTCCCAAAACTGGGGTAGCCGTGTACTTGCAACGATCGGTGTTTTTGACTCGCTTGCCGATTGATGACACTCTGTTAAACAACCGGCAGCTGCACGTTTTCTGTAACCAGGTAAGGCGGGATTGAACAGATATGCTAAGTGTTTTGAAAAGAATTATATTCTCAACGTAGCTCAACGATATCCAGCACGCAAACATCAATAACTTAATGGGAATCTTATCCGCACCAGCGGAACCAAACCCTACTTGTTGGTACGTTGATAACTTCTGCCAAAAACTGGACCTGGAAACCGTTATCAGCGAGGCCAGCCGGAACATGTTGGATCTGGAGTTTCGGCATGGAATGACGCGAGATATTTTATCCGTAATTATTCTCTCGAAGTTTGTAGTCTGTATCACAGAAGTAACCGGAACCATTCTCGTATCTAAAGGGCATTCAGCATGTCTTCACTACGCCGGTGAAGTACTGCGGATTTCTCCGCCCATCCACTTGTTTGATTGATAGCCGTTTCTGTGTGAAACTGTCCAAAATCGGTTATGATCGCCTGCTCAGAAGCTCGTCCACTAAATCTTCAAAATGGCCCATAAATAGTGTACACTCTATTGCCCCTGAGCATCGTTCGGAAATCTGTGGATCCCCAGCCGGCGATATGTTCTCCTTAGGAATGGTTCTCGACATGTTATTTGGCGAGATAGGTACGTTAAACTTCGGTTTTCCCCAGAGATTTTTCAACTACCGTCTTACTGCTGTTTTATAGGCGACACTAATAGGATCAAGCGTAGGAAGAAGTCCGTGACAAGCCGCATCGAAACGTTTCTCGGTGCCATTGCGCAGTGTCGTGAAGAGAATTCAGCAAACCGTCCAGAGCTGGTCACACTGATCTCCCAACAAAAGCAAGCGGCCAACTTTGTCGATGGGAGCTTTCTGGATAGTGTGATGCGCCGAATGGAAGTATACGCAGAAGCCTTGGAAGGTGCAGTTGCACAGCGCACAAAGCAGTTACTTAACGAGCAGAAGAAATGTGATGAACTTCTGGCTGAAATGCTCCCACCGTGAGTCACAGTTTCCTTGCACAGTAAGAACAAAGTTTTGTATTGGTGTAGCCACCTCGTTTTAGGGCAATCGTAATAACTTTGCGCCGCGGTGGTACCGTCGATCCGGAGATCTTCGACGTGATCAGCGTCCTATTCAGTGACATCGTCGGTTTCTCTGATATGGTGGCTAATGTCAAGCCAGTCGAGGTGGTGAATTTTCTGAATGATTCCCACAGTTTGTTCGACCAAGTTGTCGGACAGTTCGATGCGTACAAAGTGGAAACTATCAATGACTGCTATTTGGTAAGAGAATCAGCTGATGATCCCTGGAAACTCTTGAACTTAATTGACTGTTTTGATGAAGGTAGCAAGCGGAGTACCCGTGAGGAACAGCAACAAACACGCCGTGAACATCTGCAAAATGGCGCTTAAATTTCGCAGCGCATTCAGCGCGAGATTTGCGGAAAAAGCCATGTTGATAAAAATTGGCGTACATACGGGTAAGACAGGCATTTCCTGCACCACGCTTGCGAAACGATAAGATTCATAATGTTGTAGGTCCGTGCGTAGCAGCGATCGCAGGAACAAAACAACCACGTTACTGTCTGTGAGTATTCTTATGTCACTTGACCGACGTTTCAGTATTACGGCTGACTAAATGAAAACTGCAGGTTTGGTGATACAATTAATACCGCCAGCCGGATGGAGAGTCACGGGGAAGCCGGGAGAATCCACATCAGCCAAAACACCGCGGACTACGTTGGGATTATGGGCGACCCGGCGGTGGTGGTTCGTCCGCGTGGTCAAGTGCAGATCAAGGGGAAAGGACTGATGCACACTTACTGGGTGGAGGATGCATCTTCAGTGGAGTAGAGTTGTTTCAAGCAGTTGCTTAGTATTCACGAAAAGGCCATTTATATAGAGGGAAGCGACAGAATGTTGTACCTTTCAGTTTTTTATTATGAATAACACGGATGGATTGCTGACTGCAGCTTTGTACTGTCTAAGCGCTTAATCTTCACATGTACCAATTCACCAAAGACCGAATCGTAATAAAGAAACATTTTCTGTTAACCCAATTAGAAAACTTTATTCAAAACAATATCACTTGCACGATGTGGATGCAGTACTAGTCGTTTAGCCGGTGTGTATGATTTGCGGTACACATTCGAAAATTGACTGTCATGAAAGCACACGTTTTCTCGATTTTTTTAAGGCATGAAGTGAAAGCTGCGGATTAAGGAGGTCTACAGTTTTCAGCTGAAGGGTATCTGTTTTGCTGCAGGTCTATCATCATCGCCGTACATTCCGCCAAATGTGCAAATAAACAGATCAAACAAAATCAGACAACGAACAGTGCCAATCCAGATGTGTGGTGCTCATGTGTCAGACAGTGTTAGCAATAGCATATAACTATTGATATTATCGAGCAATAGTTTTATGAAGCAAGCTAAGCATTGATTATTTGCGCACTTAAGCAGCTTCCAGTCCATTCATCAATGCCGTTTAATAAGTGATTTGATCTCATCACTCCGGACACCTACCAGGCCGCTTGTCATTGCTTTGGGGCCTTTTAAAACTGCGAACTCTTCAGCATTCAGGGTAACCGTCGGTTGTTTCTTGGATAATGTGGAATTGGATGCAGGGGAGTTGAGCGTGCTGTTTTTGTGCGAACTGCCCATTTTTCCTGGAGATTAATTTTGTCCTTAGCGAAAACAACAGTCGAGATCAGCGAAAGAAACAGCAACCAAATGCACAGTTTCATGGTGATATATGTTTTCTGTGTGTTGTATGGGCGAACAGAGAGGTTTGTCCACAAGGATACAAAAGAACAATGTCTTACAGTATAGAGCGAATCAAGTACTCAAATCCAACAGCTTACAAGATTCTAGCACAGAAGCCAGTTGATTTTACAGATATATGCAGTATTGTTTGGTGAGCCTGGGGTTGTACAGACAGCTCAAGCCTCAAAGCAGTAATATTAGATTATCTAACCATTTCCGCAAAAAAAATTTTAAAAAAGAGACGCAAAATACACTACGAACAGGCCTTTTCTTTGGTGAAGTAAGCGGCAAGATGTATAGCACTTTTATGCAGGGTATTTCTGAATCAAGCTGAAGTCGCCGAACGATGTCCTCTCCACACAAAGCAGTTGATTAATTTCTTCTGGGAAATACTTCAAGCCGACATTCTTCAACCAGACGCCCACTTCCGCTGGGCTTGTTGGTTTGTACAGTAGCCAGCCGAAACGCTACGAGGAGACATGGACCATCTGCTCTGGCATGATCGCATGCATCCGGTAAGGAATGCTTCGCGGTAGACTCGGGGTTTGTAATGAATGAGGCACTAACACGTGCACTAGCCAACTTTTGGACCGCACAGTATGATCATTCTTTTACTCACAAGCGGTACCATAATTTAGTTCATCAACAGTGCTTAAAAGTTAAAATTACCATACCGACAGTAATACAGATGGTGTCCGTACCACAGTCATTGTCGGAGTACAATAATGAATAACGGCTGGAGGGTGCCGTAACTACCTACTATGGCTTGTTCTGGCTGTTGGATTACTGTATGTTGTTGTCTTGCATCATTTTTGTCGTGCTAACTTTTGCGAACCAGACCTACCGGTCCAGGTAAGCTCGCTATAATTAACGAACGAAAGAGAAAGAGTTGACATGCAGAAGCGGAAGTGGTTGCAAAGTGAGCAAAAGCATCGGTTAGATCGGCACATGCTACAGAATGTTTACCAAAGTTTATGGCGATTATGGTAACTATTGCAAACACTGATACGCAGCTCCAGAAAGAAATGCAAATAAATTTTTTTTCTATCTACATTAGCTGCCATTTTGTGAGGCGACCGTTTGGAGAATGAGTCATAACTACAGTACGTAGTTTGAACTGAACATAAAACGTCTGTCTTCAATTTATAATGGGGGCGTGATATCGCTTTATTGATCAGTGTATCGCAGGTTTGTCTAACAATGTGTAAGGAAAGAAAACAACAAAACATGTTCAAAGCGATATAATTAAAACAATATTCTGTTACAACAATAACGTCAGCGCGACTAATTGTCATACAAACACAATTCTAGTTAATGCACACAGTACCTGTTACCCATATGGTGAGTAACCCCCACCATAACTCGGCTGCGGATACGACGCTTGACTGGCATTAATTGTCCCTGCAGCGATCACTTGAACCAGCCGCCCAATTGGTATCGGATCACCAAAGGTCAGACTGTAGTTCGTACTCAGCGGATATACCCCATAATATGCCGCATACCCATTCCCGTACTGCACTTTATACGGCGGAGCGTACGCGAATCCGGGATTCTGTCCAGGGGGACGGGCGTATCCTTGTCGCCCTCCGTTATACGGGGGAGCGCCGTACTGTGGTGGCGCTGACGGGTATCGTCCAGGGCCGGGTGAGTACGGTGGAGGGCCGTATCCTGCCGGTGGGTATGATGGCGGGCTGTATCCCTGCTGTGGGTACGAGCCGTAACCGCCCACTCCGTAGGGGCTCACGGGATAGGATCCGAGGATCTGGCCCAACACGTGGAAATCGTTATACAGATTGGAATAGTAGCAGAATAGGCACAGTAAGGAAGTAATCCATGGGATTGCTAATCGGGCCATTACGGGGGGTTGGTAATCGAAGATCACCGCACACAGATACCGTTCACAAGGGAAGCAGTTTACTACGGATACGGAAGCAGTCACTGTAATAAATCAGACGTCAGAGAAGTTTATGTGTGTTGGCAGCATCGTTTTAACGATGATTAGCGAGGCAGCTACAGCAGTAAAATTACGCTGTTATTACTGCATGAATAAATAACACAGGTGAATACATGGCCAGCATCCGCTCTTTCGCTCGGCGCTTCAGCCACATTAAATCTCCAGATGTGATAATCAACAGTTTCTTATGCTGCTTTCTACACGTATATGTGTAATTCGGTGTGAATTACAAGTATCAAACAAGCTATAGGAAATGCAAATTTAACTAAGGGGAGTAATAATTCAGAGTTACAAGAACTTAAACGATGTTACTGCTGAAATGGCGGAGTTAGCATTTGTGCTCCATTGGCCCAGTGGTGGTCTGTCGTTTTGTGGTTCAACTGCCGGTTATCTTCGGCAAGTCTTCACAGCGTCTTCCTGGTTTATTCACAGAACAGACAAATCTAAGTTGTACTTAATTTGCAGTCATTATTATGTGTTGTCAGTGAATTGCGCGTATTCGGTGGGTTGTTGTGTTTTACAAAAATTACGATACCCTCGAAACGGTCATCGCCATTCACGTGAGTGTCACGTGCGCGCAGTGAGGTTCTCTATGCGGCTTGCAGTCAAAAATTAAGGCTTTTAGAACAACCAGAAACGTGTAACGTTCGGCCCTTTGTCTGCTGAACCGCTCTCTCTGACTTTTAAAAAGGTAGACTCTTTTGTCTTTCTTTACTTTGTAAAATGTGAGGCACATGTAACCACCACCCCAGTTTAAAAATTAAGCGGCATTCACACCAAAGGTTCTACCGTTAAGATGATCAGATTGAATCATACGGCTGTTTTGCGGTGACTTACTACTGCGTTCGAAACAGGGCAATGACAGCCAGTTTCTGTATGTAACGTTATTTGACGATATTGCTAAGCGACCATCCGGTCAGGATAGAGCTCGGCAGGGAAAGCACCTACCATACTGCATAACGCGGTACAGCTTCCTTGAGGCTTTTCGAACTTGTGATTTTGTTAAATTTGATTATTTGCACGTGCAATTAAAAGCTGCATGTAAGTTTCCAATTGCTGTTGTAAGTTTTCAATTTAGATATGTTCTTCTTTTAATTTTTGGTGTTCCCGATCGCATCAGTTGTGACTGTTGTGCTATGATTATATTTCACTTGATGACCGGTTTATTTCACCTGGATAATCGTTGCAGTTGGTGTGAAGCTTGCAGAAATTTTCATTGCCGTAGCAAGAACGCAATATCATCATATAATTATTCCGATATTCCATAAAAGGTTTGGCCCGTCGCTTGGGTAGTCGTCTTGTGATAGTAATGATACTACGAGCATAGCAGCCATGCATTCTATGTTCTCCCTGGCTAACAGTCTGGAAATGCCGTCGAGGAGAAGTTCCTGCCGTGTAGCGAGTTCATGCGGTAAGACAATGAGTAAAATTGAACTACTCATATCATTTAAGCGTTCAGGCACTCCACCTGATTGCTGCGCGGGTTCGTCCAGTGCCAGCCCTTGACATCTTAACCCGCAGAGCGAAAGATTTGTGGAACTGTGTCAGATGCAGGAGCACAGTGAACAGTAAATGATGCCTGATAGAAAAATGTTGATCACTCGCTTGATAATTGCTGTGCGTCAGTTAAAGCGAGCTGCGACCTTGTCTGAACGATTCTCTTTTCGACACGGTTACAGGCGTACAGGAGGCAGAGCTCGGACGAGAAGCAACGATTTTCAAGCAACGCACACTAAATCGAATGCGCTTGATCACTCATTAGTCCGGTCAAGAGGGGACGCGTTTGTGTTGAGCTGCAACTCAAGGAAACCCGCAGTTCAGGTTGTCGCAAATCGGCACAGTTCCTTCTCTAACTTGTGACGCTCAAAGCTTGCTTCTTGTTTTGGTGAACGATATCTCCAGAACGATTAAGTACAGACATTATTGCGGTACCTTGTTTAAAAGAGAAGTTCATGAGGCTATTTAAAACTCGCGCAAAGATAGCCGGGATCTCTGCGCCGTCACCTTGAAAGTAGTCCAAGCAGAAGTGACGTGTTTGTCTTTAATACCCAGTGTAATAACAGCACAATCGCAGATGACGGAAATAAAACAACTGGCTGGCACCAGTTCTCTACACAACTGACCGAACATTGCAGCTAGAGAGAATCATTATGATCTCCATCTCGTGACCTTTACATGCAGCAGCCGGTACACTACAACTCCTTCCCTCGTTAAGAAATAATTTTAATGTCCATATCTGGCTTGATGGATTTCTTTGTTCGCTCTCGCGCACTATCTGATGGTGGAGCCACAGCATAAATCGATGGCATAACTGCAGCTGATCGACGGACCGTGAGGTTTGCGTCACCTTGCCTTACGTCTGTGGGCTGTGAAAGTATCTCTCGTCCTACTCCGCAGGCTACATCAGTATTAGCATCTCTCGATCGATTGTAGTTTCAGTAGAACTCCTTGCAAATGATCATGGCTGTTGTTTCCGTTCAGCTGCGCGTGATGAAGGCTTTGCTACCCTCCGTTAATGAGTACGTCGTCCACATACACCATTGGCCATTTGGTATTAAAACAAGTGTCATCACCTGCAGACTTTCTTGTTCGGCATTGGACTGCGCACTTCGGCACTTCTCGCTGAAGAGTAGGAAGCTCCGTGTCTCCGCCTGATGTCACCGCCAACCGTGCGACCGCGTTAGCTCGGTTTCTTTGATCGGTGCGTGCTCATTTCTGGCGTCTTCTGGTTTAACAAGCTAAGTGCTCGCATCTGCTTCCTTTGAAGGACATCGGCTCCTTTCTCTGATACAATCAGTTCCAGAAATCTGGCATCGACATCACTTTTTGTTTTGCGCGCGTGTACTACCACGCCCATGTCCAGTGTTACCCTTGCAATTACGGCTGCACCAGTTACCGGCCCTCATCCACCTCCTGGTGATTACTGCTTCAACCGCTTCAATACTGTTCATTATACTACCCATTGCCCGAAGCCTAAACGGAATAGTTCCCAGTCATCCGCAGGCACCCCAGTTCTTGACCCAGCCTGCTACCATTTCTCGGGCGTCGTTACCAGCTCCATCCACCACACCGTTCGTTTCCTAGCCCTTTCGCGACGCCTGCGCTAATGTCTACAGGGACTATGCAGCGGGAAAATGTTCATCCCCTTGTGCCAAACGCCGTATCCTGTTTCGACAATGGTCGCACCTGAGTCTACCATTTCGCCATCATCAATCCCAACTGGTCCTGAAACTCCCCAACGTCCGAGGAAGTTCCTAACGTATTTGAAAGGCTTTCCATTTCCTGCTGTTGTTCGTTTGTTTGTCTATGGCTTACTTCATGGCTTCCGTATAGGTTCGTATCTCTCGTTACATGTCTGCACTTGTCCTATGCGTTCGAGACGTTTCAGACGTCCGGGGCGTTTGAGATAACATGATAAACGCTGCCGGGTTAGAAACGAACCATCCGACAAAATGAGTAAGGGCAATGCAACAGAGAACCCAACACTGCGCACTCGATCATAGGCGAGAAATGCCCGAACTGGACAGCAAACTGAATCGAAGCGTCCGACATGAACCGTAATGGGAGTAGACTGTGAAGATTTCGTCCGACGTAACCGGATAGACACAACATCTCGTGAGGCAACAGTGTCGTTCCGTTGGAGAGTAAACTGTGAGGCTCTACGTGGGTATGTGGAGCAGAATTCAACGGACCGAAGGAAACCAGCATATGCCATTGTAATGGCGAAATGTAACATTTTAACATCGAAGTTAATCAATCGAAACCGACATCACAGACGTGGGTACGGCGTTTGGCATAGGAGGATGAACATTTCCCCGCGTAATAGTCCCTACAGACATTAGCGCGGGCGTCGCGAAAGGGCTGGCAAACGAACGGTGTCGTGGATGGAGCTGGTAACGACGCCGGAGAAATGGTAGCAGGCTGGTCGAAAACTGGGGTGGTCCGGATGACTGCGAACTATTCCGTTTAGGTTTCGGACAATGGGTAGAATGATGAGTAGGATCGAAGCAGTTAAAGCGGTAACCACCGCGAGGTGGACGAAGGCCGGTAACTGGTGCAGCCGTAGTTGAAAGGATAACATTGGGCGTAGGCGTGGTAGAACAACCGCGCAAAACATCAGCCATCAATGCGTTGTCTTCCGAAAACCAAGCATTTTCATCTGCTTCAACATAAGTCATGCGAACATACGATACACCACTTTCAGACGACGCCATGACGTAGCACACACCAGTTACAGGGATGAGTTGTCCAGTGTGACTGCGCAACAGCTTGTTCGCATGACTGATTATTCCCTATAAGGATAGGGAACAATCGGTTGACATCCCAACTGCGTCCGTAATCGCCTTGGCGCAATGGTCTTTTCGGACCCTGGCCCACATCGGCTTACCGTCTGAGGTTCTCGCATGCAGTATATCGTAAACTGCTTCTACTTTGCCGGTACCAACTTACTGATGACCTGGATTTACACATTCTGGCACTGTGGCCGGTCTTTCCACACTTGCGACAGCCCTGTGTCGTGAACCAGCAGTCCGATTGGTCGTAGATAGTGCCGCCCAGTCGGCAGCTTCGTTTCACTTTGGAACGTCCCCGTATCTTCTCTCAACGCATTTCCAGCCACAGTCTCCTCGAGCTTGTTCTTCACCTTGGCTTGCTCGTGTCCGGTTCTAAATCGCCGAGCCAACAGGAAAGCATCATCAAAGCTTTCAGTTCTTTGGACATGAGATATCTCCTGGTAGTGGCACTGTGAACTCCGGCGACGAATACTGCACTGAGAATGTCCTCCAGGATGGACGCCAAGAACTTGCAGGTTAAGGTTTTGTCCCGTAGTTTATCGCAAAACTCCAGCTGTGTCTGCTATGGGTTTTGGCGCACCCGGAAGAACGAAACCCACTCAGTGTACTGATACGTAACATTGGCATAGTTACGTATCATCGTGATGAGCTCCTCGTACGATAGCTCTGTTGGATCTTTCGGGCGACAGGCAAAACCAAGTCCTTGATTGCTCCTAGATCCGTGCTGTTCAGTAGCACCTCCGTCTGCCTTGCGACAATTGTTCCGGTCGAGAACATGTAGTTCTTAAGACTTCCTTGCACTTCATTGGACCAGGTCAGAATTGAATCTGATAAAATTCTGTGCATTGTTCTCTTTCGCCGAGGTTGTGGAGGTTCTCTCAATGGTCATATCGCAGTTGAGCTACTACAGCTTCACGCCAATTGCATGTTGTGTCTGTCTTTGTTACTCAGTGTGGCAACAGCATAATCGAAAATAATAGAAATAATACAACTTGCTGGTACGAGCTCTCTAGTCAAGTGACCAAATACTACAGCTAGACAGAATCGTTATGATCTCCATCTCATGACCTTTGCATGGCAAGAGCCAGTTCACTACAGCAAGCTTACAGATGTTTCACGTGTCACATGCTTTGGGAACGGACCCTAATTCACCGGCTTTTGTAACTATTTGAAGCAAGAAGTTATCATTTTAAATCGTCCTGCCAAAAAGGATTGAATCGCTTAATTCTGGATTTCCAATAAAGGATCGCGGTTTTTGTTCGACTTTATCATGAGAAGTAATAAATCGTAAAGCTTCTATTGCGAAGTAGATTATTTTTGAATCATCGGAGAATGTATAAATCAAACATCTGATAAGCGCGTTAGAAACTCAAGACCAAACGATTAGAAGTTCCGAGAAAATCTGATACTGTCCAACTGATTCGAACTCGAATCGATATCTGCAGAATAACAGTTACTGTGATCAATGCAGGATTTTAAGCTTTTGCAACAGAAATCTTTATGAGAAGGAAATAAATGGGCATATAGTTTTTGCCTTGTGTAAACAGGAAGATTGCAGGAAGCTCCATGTGGGACAGACAAACTGCAGTAACACACCAAAAGATAATAAGACTTGTCGTTAGATCCAGTTGATTTACATTTTTGCATGGTTTACTGCTTCAAACAAGTGTTTTGAACTTTTTTGGATACCATGATTGTAAATACAATATCAGCCAACAACAACAACAACAAGTTTATTCCTCTGGAACTGTTCGCCCAGCAGGTGCCACAATGCTGTTCAGTGGCATTATCTCGCCTTTGCGAGGAAAATGTGTGCCTGAAGTTATATTAGTTCACTGTTTTACAAATGGTTCCCTGGTAAACGTTTACGTACTGGTAAAACTAGCAACCAAATTCCAGTTGGACTACGCAAAGGCGTCAAACTTTTGGTCCTTTTTTCGTAGATGATTTGAAATGTCCACGAACAATTTGCTATACTGTTTCTCGTAACCATCCGCACATGTTTTCAACCAGATTTGAAGATACTCCTGTTTCGGGTTCCACCAAATTTCGGCTATGACTTATAGTAAAATGCTCGTATCTAGAATAACCAATCTGACAACATGATTCCCTTTTATCACTAAATATAGTATTTCCAGGCAAGACATGGTGTTCCAGTAATGGTATCAGAGTAGTACGCTCCAGTCGCTGATAAGCAGCATAAACGCTTCTCTGGTTTCATGACATATCCCACCGAAAACCCATTGCTGATTTGAAAAGTCAGAGAGTAATCGTACATGATTGTAGTTTCTCACAAATAACATAACCTCGTTAATTTCAACGTTTGTCCACTAACCAATAATTCGTTGCATTGAAACTTCTTCAGAATGTTTGGTCATCTCAAACAAAAGTCATTTCAGCGTTCGTGTGCGTCGAAATACACAAATGAAAACACAGATGTTTTAGATCAAAAATATCTTTAGCCCA
>JAQGAU010003012.1:0-14077 GCA_034698045.1 Paramacrobiotus richtersi
GCAATGCGGCCGCAGTGTTAGGCGCTATGCCAAGTATTAAGGCGCGTGAGAATGAGCGAGATCAGATTGGAAGTTTTAATGCCTAACGTTTTAAAATAGGCAGTTGTCTGTGCGCTAGCGTTTCGTGCGTGAAAGGAATAAAGTACCATATGTTTGCGGCACATAACCTCCGATTTGACCGGAGTCTAGCTTTAATATGCATAGTTATCTCGGTCACCTTTCCTTTCGGTTGATATCCAGAGGATTGCATTCAGATTGGTTTCCTAAAATACTCCGGAAGTCATATGGCATTAAATTTCCTTTCCTCGTGCAGGACATTTCTGTTCACTGATTGCGAACACAACGCTAAGAATCTGTAACATATAAATACGCTCGTTGTAACGCTCGGAACGTTAATGATCGATTCCGTTCGACTTCAATTATTAATTTAAAGGCGTGGGTTCCACTGAATGTAGTATATTGATGGCTTGTCGTGAAATTTCCTGACCTGTACCGGGCATTTCAAGTTTTCAACCGCGGACATCCTGACTAACGAAAAGAAGATGCACTTCGTTTAAAATATGGCGACAATGAACCAGTCTAGGAATACCTCGACAAACTGGCGCTTGGAGACAGCACACATTACGCCACCCAACCTAGCGAGCCCGTTTGCTGCATCTTTAATCAGCATAACAACGGCCACCTTGTTTCTCAACTGTACAGTCTTGTGTATTATTTTAAAGCAGCGTACCCTCCGTACACCGTTCAGTGTGTACATCATAGCACTCCTCTCCAGCAACATTTGCTTTGCGGCAACAGCTAGCCCCATCAATATCCTCACGATGCAACAGTCCGAATGGCTGCTAGGCCACTCAGTTTGTTCCCTGCTCCTTTACAGTCGGAACATAATAGTGCCCCTTTCTGTCCACATGCACATCCTAATCAGCGTCAATCGGGTTTGGGCCTGGTTTGCACCAGTGTCGTACAGGCATCGCCACACACGGACGGCTGCTTGTTTAATGTGCTTGGCTGTCGTGATATACATTCATGCTTTAAGTTTACCTGCAATTGTGTTAAGTGCGGTGTTTCATGTACAAGGTGTACAACTCGGTTGCTCATTTAATCCTAACGCGCAATATTCTAGTACATGGTATATGATCTCATCGATCTGGGTACTAACTGTGCCGAAACCGTTAATGATGGTGATTTATCCCTTCCTTTTATGGAAATGGTTGCAAAGAAGGAGCCTTCGGTCTCGAGCACCTGCCAGCACAGCCGTTCGAAAGCCGGACAAGCGAGTGCAATCGTTTGTACTGTTGACGCTGCTGACGATTAGCACCACAGTCTGCTGGATGCCCGGGGTTATCTACTATGCACTGACCGGGTATTCACCGGTGAGGAGGATGGATAGTCTGCGAAACGTGCAGTCAGCGATGTACCCATTGCAGGCCCTTTTGGATCCTATATTGTTTTGCCTCAGCGTAAGCAGTCTGCATGGGTACATTACTGAGATCTGGAATGTGCTCTTCAGAAAACGGAAAGTTGCTGAATATAACGGAGAGTCTGCACCGGGAATCCCTCGGACTGGGGTATCTGTCGAATTAACGAGTAAACCAGGACAATGACGCATTCTTACGGTTGTCTACTGAAAATGGCACTATAATTTTGTTTTCTTGAATCGTGCCTAGTAGGTGTATGAATATTCTTGTGTTATTAAAGGCGAACTCAGCAAAAGTCGGGCTTTTATAATAGCGTTTACTATTGCGAATGTTCTCGTGCAAACATGTTTGCTTGATTTCCTTCAGCCGCTTATCTTCGGATTTCAAGTGACAGCCAACCATTAAGGCAGAAACGAAGGGCAAGCGACCTCGCACACGACTGCTTTTTTTTCTTCAAGTTCAATGACATGGAAGCCTGTTTGTACTGTGGCTTGCTTTGCCATTGATAGTATGATTCTCCAAGGCCATGTGGTCGTAGCGTACGGAGCCGACTGTATCGTTGTTAAGATGGTTTGACCGTTTGCACCCGGATGTGATTCGTATTCCGCCGAACGCACCTTCGATTAATTCCCATCCAGATCGGGATATAATTTTACATCAAATTGTGGATGTAATTATGATCAAAATGTTATTTCACACCAAGATGAGCCTGGCCCACGTATTAATTGTTTACGAAAAGAAGGGCAACATTCATAATAACGGGAAGCAGTACCTAATTTGCCGATCCATTTCCGCAAAGTAAAATCGGAATAAAATATTGTGGCAGACAAATCCGTGGATGTGGCTATAATGGCATGGTCCATACACTGACGACATTAACACGGAATTAAAATTCAATTACGTTTCAGTATCGTGACCTTCATTTAATACCAGCCACTGTCAATCTTTTATATCACATATTCGTCCTTTTCAACCAAGCCATGATGCAAAACAACTTCAAGGTACTTGAGCAGCCAAGCGATTTTAATACGTTAATGATAAGCCTGAGGAATAAGTTGCCTAAAACGACGTAACAATATAACGCTTAAATGATGCACGAGCTAAGTATTTGTCCAATAATATCATCTAAAACGACCCGAACAAACAAACCAGCAATGCAGCTCTACTCATGCCACAAACAATCACAAAAAAACGGCTGGTATACGTTCGTTAACCAGTTAGTAATCTACTCGCAAGCGGATGGAGTCACCTCGCTGCTTATTTATCTGTAGCTTCACGCCGTACGTTCGTTATCATGGCTATGCATACTTCCTGATGTAGGTCTTGATATTCATCATTATTTGTTTCGTTTTATCCCTGCCAACTACGGAAGCTGGATCTTCTTCGGCAGAGGGTTGCGAACTGACGATTACGAGTATACGAAGACAACTGTCTAATCATGGGTATCGGCGAGTAGTCGTGTAGTCGTGATGCAGTGCATCTTTATAGTTCATTAATTTTGGGTATCAGCGTAGCGTCAAAAGCGTGCGAAGTTCATTTAATTAGAGTCGTTATCAACCACGGTTACATATATCGTTTGTCATGTCAAATCTCGAGCCGTCCCCGTGTCAGTCGTACTGTTGTCATGAAGGTGTACACTTCCTTTGTT
Source organism: Paramacrobiotus richtersi (assembly GCA_034698045.1). NCBI lineage: Eukaryota > Metazoa > Tardigrada > Eutardigrada > Parachela > Macrobiotidae > Paramacrobiotus > Paramacrobiotus richtersi. The sequence goes on from JAQGAU010003012.1 coordinate 3,067, forward strand.
GCTTTGGTTCACACCAAACAGAAGCTGTTGCGGCAGCCATTCGGGCGGCACCATATAAAAGCACTCCTTCCAAGAAATAATTATAGACTAGCATGGCGCTCGCAACATGCACCATTATTATCGTTCCTCGGTACAGTACAACAGGCGCTCGTGAAACCAACACCCCCAAGCCTGTAAGTAGTTGCAAGCGTGACACTTTTAATTTTTAATAAAGTCCCAGTGTGGCATACTAGTGAATGCGGCACAGAACTTACAGATTCTGACTTTGTTGCCTGAGTTTGGATGCTTGCGGGACGGTAATTACCGATTTCGTCCGTGCTGTTTTCTGTGAATTTGGCAAAACCGAGGAATCTGTATCATTAATAAAAAGGCTGGTTTGCGGTGGTCTGTGCTGAGTGACTGTTTCCTTGCAACTTAAGAACGTACCGCCTTATTTGTTAGTCCCGCCGCCGCGGGATGCCTGACGGTGTTCCATAAGCGGAACCTGGAGCATCCTCTTTAATTCTCATAGTTGACTTGTTCAGCCCTTTTTTTCAATTGATGGCCGGAGGATTGTTTTCAGTTTGTATTCTAAGGAATGCTCCGGAAATCATATGTCATTAGATTTCTTTTCCTCGCACACTTCTGTTCACTGACTGCCAATAAAACACGCAAATTCTCTCGTTTTCAACTCTGATAGTTGGGCCTAACTGTAAAAATTGGACGGAATCGAGCATAAAAGTGACGAGCATTACTTGCAGTGTTACGATTGCAGGTTTATCCGCGTTGTCAAAAGCTAGGAGTTCCAACGAGTCTAACATCGAAGCCAGACACATCAATAGGATGCTGCATCGTGGAACATCCCGACATGTGCTGAGCATTGCAGCCGTGAACACCCCGATCAACCGAAAGACGAAGCACTTTGACGACAATGAACGTCTCTATTGATAACTCTACGATAGTACACACTGTCCCTGCAAACCTAGCGAGCCAGTCTGCTGCAGCGCTGATTAGCATAACAACGGCTACCTTGTTTCTCAACTGTAGTATCCTGTATATTATCTTACAGCAACGTACCCTCCGTACTGCGTTTAACGTTTATATCATTGTCCTCCTTTCCAGCAATATTTGTTACGCGGCAATAGGTAGCCCCATCAATAATGATGAAGTCCGGACACTGGCGACTAGGTAATTCAGTCTGCACCCTGCTGATTTATTGCCGGAACATCGTGCTATCCACCTCTGTTCACATCCATATTCTGATCAGCATCAATCGAGCCTGGGCATGATTTGCTCCAGTGTCATACCGACATCGGCATACGCGGACGGTTGCTTCTTTGATGTGCATGGCTATTGTGATATACCTTCATGCTTTTATTTTACCCTTAATTGTGTTAGATGTGATGCTTTATCGCCAACCGGTAGAACTCGGTTGCTTATTGAATACTGACGCGCAGTTAATATGGTCTACGATCTTAACGATCTGTGTATTTAGTGTTCCGAAGCTGTTAATGACGGTCATTTATCCCTTCCTTTTATGGAAATGGTTGCAACGAAGGAGCCTCCGATCTCGAACACGTGTCAGCACAGCCGTCAGAAAGCGGGACAAGCGAGCTCGATCGTTTGTACTGTTGACGCTGCTGACAATTAGCACCACTGTCTGCTGGAATCCAGGAAATGTCTACTATGTACTGATCGGGTATACGTCGTTGAGGAAGTTGGACATTCTGAAAGACGTGCAGTCACTGATGTATCAAATGCAGGCCATTTTGGATCCTATCTTGTTCTGCCTCAGCGTGAACAGCCTGCACGGGTATATTACTGGCATCTGGAGATTGCGCTTCAGGAAACGGAAAGTTGGCGCATCTAGTGAGGAAACCAGATCGGCAGTCCGTCGAACTGTGGGATCCAATGTGCTGGCGATTGAGCCAGGACAATGACATCGGGCGAGGTCTAGAGAAACGCTGAACTATTTGCTTTCTTGAATCCTACTTCGTACAAAGCGCATACTGTAATGGAGTATTCCTAATTCCTGCAGCAGTAACGGCAAAGTCGGGAAAACAGATGCTATTGTTAAAGCTTTTAATGCTCTTTATGCTTCAGATAGACGAATAAACATGCTCATCTGATTCTAGTCTTTTTCAAGTACTGGTCTTCGGAGTTTGAGCGGCAGACAGCCATTAGCGCCGCCGTTGCCCCGGATGTATTGGGAAAACCTTGCATAGGTTTGTTCTCTTCACTTACATATTTTGGTGTGGGAATGGTTTGTAGAGCGTGCGGTGGCCCACACCCATAAAACGTTGCCCTATGTTTTTGCTTTCCCGTAAAAAAATCTGTTTATGACAATGGCTCTGCTCACCTTAGTGCTCGGTACCATATTTGCATTGACATCACATTTGCCCCCGCATGTAACTCGTCATGTAATGTAACCCCGCATGTAATGTAACGTAAATGTAATTTCGTCGAATGCACGTAAATACTTTCACACGTTATTCACATTCAGATTCGGATATAACTTAATACGTCTGGGTGTGCATTTAATGATGATCAAAATATTGTGATTTCACATCAGCATGTGGGGAGGTTGACGCAACAACAGGGAAAAGTAGGGCATCATCCATACAGCAAGCACTAGTTAATTTTTATGATCCAGTTCCGGCAAAACAGAATTAATACTGTAGCAGAACAATTTGTGATCTATGATGGCTTTCCATAGCAGTTCGACATAATAACGTGTTCGCGTAAGTACGGTACTAACAAACTTTTCATGAACTCGTCTGAATTACAGCAGTGTGGTATTAATATGCAGCTAGCGCGAATAATAGTAAATTACCAGCACATACTGTGTATGGGCTGTCATTTGTACGTTATGACTATGTCGCAGTCCGCCCTCGTACAATCAACCATAAGGCACAACAATTTCTTAAGCTGTTGAACTGTCGAGCGATTTCAATAGTTAACCGAATAACAAGTACTGTGCGAGGACCTGTGCCATTGCTTGCTAATAAAGCGGTTATTTATTTGCCCATACTATAAAAACCCCCCTTGGTGTGCACTCGCATTCAAATCTGCAGGTTGGCTCATTGCACACAGGGTTAGCAAAACAAAGGCGCGTAACTTACACTTACCAAGCTATGGCACAGGTCCTCGTACCCAAAGTATAACGCCAACTCTCAGTCATCAATAACGCAGAAGCTGATCAGTTGGAGACCATTTAAAAAAGATCCAGGCAGTCAACACAACAATGTGGTTGCACTATTTGAATGCCACAAAACAATCACAGTATACCCGGCCGGTATGCGTTCATTTAAATCAGTTTGCCCATCTACTCGCAGTCGGCTGGAGTGCTGGAACGATCCCGCTGCTTGTTCGTCTGCTGCAGCATCAGCCCGAACGCTATCATGATATACATAATTCTGTAGAACGTAATCTGATGAACATTCAAGAAATGGTGTTGATTACCCGTTAAATCAGCTGCAGATTAATAGTCTGCACAACAAACTCATCCTGCGCCATGTACGGCCGCACCCAGACTTCAAACTGGCCGCTGAAGGATTTCGGTAGATATGGCAGTGTTATGCTGATATTAGCGTCGTTCAGTGCGAAATGGACACCGTGCGGAAAAATGTGTTTAATCAAAGCATGGAGTGGATGCGACGTTTGAGCCCAGATGATGCTGCGATTATAGCGGACCATGTAACGGTGTTCCGTGTACTCTTTTACCCGAATGCGCAGCTGGGAAATCAGGGTCACATTCTCTCCTGCTCGGCCGGTCACGTTCAAGACCGGCATTTGGAAGACATCGGCCGGAGTTAAAAGAGGCCTAAGAAACTCGGGTTTCGCGCAAAATAAAGAGGTCATAAATGAAATCACTCTGCTTTTAAACACGAACCAACAAAATAAAAAATGCAGTATGTACTTTCCTTACGTCAGAGAGTAGGCTTCGTTTAGACATAAACCACTCGTCTCATTATCGCGCCCACACCAGCAGCTCACGCTCCCAAAGGCGTCGTACGTTAGGTTGTGAATGTAAAGGTAAACAGTGGTCGCAGTGCGGCTCTGGCGGTATTTAAACGGCGAAAACTCTCCTTCGCAAAGCACATGCCATACGGAATAGTTATTATGTTTCCATAATAGTTCGTCCAAATCTTCACACGTTGAGTTATAGCTTTCGCAACGGTCTACAGGACAACTGAACACGGCTGTTTGACCAAGTCTTGGTCTAATTAACTCCCGTCGCTTCGCGGGACCGTTGCAGATAGTCAAACCCGAAATAAGCGGCACTGTCGGTTGATCCAAGTTGAAAGCGATTCGCCCTTCGACACTGCTTTGCTCAGCGGTCGCTAGGGCTTTGAATAGCGCTACAAAGGGTACGAAGCGTTGTTACAAATAATTTCTGGGTCAGAGCTCAGAGTTAATTCTGCCATTCAGTTGTTTACCTTCTTCTTGAACAGCCATTTTTGTTGGTACTGGATTGCATTCTTCTGATTCTTGAAATGCCACAATAAATGCGATGCAATGAAGAAAGTATTCCATTGTAGCAGAAATGCTCTCCGTTTGCTCAAGTACCGACCAGTGAGCTGTTAATATTAATGTCTTCGATAGGGATTGTGCACCAGTAACGAGAGTGCCGAAAAGCAGTGACCTGGCTAGTGTTATGAAAGAAGGTTGGCGGAAACATTACTAACTGCTTACAGTAGAATGGTAGTGCTTGATTCGAGGAATTACGCATCTGCGTAGATCGGACTCAGTAGCAAGCGCGCTCGCCTAGCAACAAACACATTAAAATATTTTTTGTGTTTCTTCTAATAGCCTGATTTGGCCATCTGCGCTTTATAATGTTTTTATAAAGAAATCCTCACATGTTGCTGCCGGAAATGGAGCACGGTGTCCGACAAAAGCCTGTGAACGATTTTGCTTTCTGCTTGGAAACCCTTCGCGTGTTCTTTCGCTAACATTTGCAGTCACACAAATTCTCAACCCCGAAGATTACGGAACCAGGACTATGTCCCTGCAGTATACCCATGCTCTGATAATCTGATCTGTCACGACTTCCAAGCTGCAGAATGCAGACTTTCTTTCTAGTTGACTGGCTTCCGGTTTCTGCTGACTTTGATCGTCTACACTCCATATTTGTTATGCTTGACGCGTATCAGTATTTGCGATTTGTTTTTTGACGATGTCTTGTTCCGGTCGAGTGCAAGGCAGGCGCCGGGGCAACAGCACTATACACTGTAAAAATACTGACGTAGGCGTTACCGGGATAGGCAGCTCTTTCCGGAAATCAGTTACCAATTATCTGGCAGTATGTATTATCTTTCCACAAACTACAGTTGTCAGCAGAACAGACGCTGATGCAAAACGATGTACTAATGCGTGTACATACACGCGTTAATCTGACTTGAATATGTAATATTGCGCCTGTGTTATGTACAAGTGGAGTACAACGACAATCGTTTGAGACTCGGGTGGTTCTGCACATTCACGTCCGGCGGAGCGCGAGATAGTAATTCTTGAACTCCTGCCTTTCCTGTGGATTTCCAAATTTGATAACCGGCGTTATTAACAAAATGTTTTTAGGTCACCTTGATTTTGTAGCACCGGTAGTCCTGCGGGAAGCACTAATTCACTCCATAACTGTCAACTCTGTGTCCCGCAGTCGCACCCATCAGTTTTGCCCGAATTTAGTCCAGCTCCATTCGATTAGTAACCCGAGGCCTGTATACACTTTTGTTTTCCCCGAAACTGATATGGCGTTCAGTTACCTTTCCTCGCGCACAACCTTTCATCTCTTTCCAATAAAACCCAAAGATTCTAGCATTTTACACACTAAAATTCAATTCAACCAAAGGCGTGAGTTCAGTCGAACGCAAGTCTTCATGTGTGGACGGAAACAGACATCAGTGTTGCCGAGCATTATTTTTATTGAAGCGAATCTAACAATTGCAAGAAAGGAGCACGTACTAGAAAACATGACGATAAAGAATGTTTCTTTTGTTAACTCTACAGACGGGCGCATGGACACAACACGCCCGTCAACTGCGGCACTTTTCGGTATGACAACGGCCACCCTGATTCTCAACTGTAGTGTTGTGTATATTATACTAACGCAACGCACTCTGCGCACCCCATTCAACGTTTACATCGTTGCCCTCCTTTCCAGTAACATTTGCTACGCGGCAACGGGCAATACTATTAATATTCTGGCGCTGAAACAAGCCGGATACTGGCAACAAGGTCACCATTCCGTCTGCACATTACTCCATTATAGCCGGAACGTCATGGTGCCCATCGCGGTCCACATCCACGTTTTGATCAGCATCAATCGTACCTGGGCATGGTTTGCTCCCATGTCGTACCGACATCGGCACACGCGGACGGCTGCGTGTTCAATGTGCTTGGCAGTCGTGATATACATTCATGCTTTCAGTTTACCTTTGGTTTTGTTAGATGCAGCGTTCTATCGCCAACCGGTACAAGTTACTTGCTTATTAAACACTAACGCCCAGTATGCATGGAGTATGGTTTCGTCCATCTGGATATTTGCTGTGCCCAAGCTGTTTATGACAGTGACCTATCCCTTTCTTTTATGGAAATGGTTGCAGAAAAGGAGCCTGCGATCTGGAGCAAGATCCAGCAATGCCGGTAGAGAACAGGGTCAGCGAGTTCGTTCATTTGTACTCTTGACGCTGTTGACAATCAGCACCACAGTCTGCTGGACGCCAGGGAATGTCTACTTTACTCTCATCTACTATACACCGTTGAAAAAGTTGGATGTTCTGAAAGACGTGCAGGAAGCTCTGTATCCGCTGCAGGCCGTTTTGGATCCTATCCTGTTCTGCCTCAGTGTAAACAGCCTGCATGCGTACATTACTGGCATCTGGACGTTGCGCTGCAGGAAACGGAAAGTTGGTGAATGTAAGGAGGATACCAGATCGGGAATCCGTCCAACTGGGGAATCCATTGAATTGGCGATCGCGACAAGACAATGACATTTGCTTACAGAGGTCGAGGAAAACACGCACTATTTGCGTTGTTAAGTCAGTAATCGACCGAAGCGGAGCGACGGTCCTCTATACTCAACTCAAATGAATTGCGTGTTGTGTGTCCGTTATTCGGTCGATCACTAAATGCACGTCCGCAGACGGGCACGTATGCCTTTGGTCTGCGCACTTGCGCATTCCTTCGCTTCGGTCTCTCAGTGCCCGCCATCAGCGAGTGCACTAACCTAGTATTTAAGCTACAGAACCCCCTTCTTTGGATATTATGGATAAGGATTATAATAAGACCAAATTTTGCTCCATTCGATAGAACTTGACGAGCTGAGTCGCACGATACCAAATTTAGCGGAAAAAAATATTACTGACGCTAATATACAGCGGGAGCTGCGTAGTACTGTCTTGTTGAATCCTGCACAATATATTTATGTATTTATGTTTGATTGCATTGTTGTATGTAAATTTTAGTACGGCATCTGGGTTTACCAATAAATCTACATTTATGTATATGTTTCTTTGCTAGTAATAATAAGCTGCGTTAAAAGTAGGGCTATTGTCATAGCGTTTATCCCTGGTCGCATTCGGAATGTATCCGCTACGTACTATACTTCTACGTCGCGACGTTTTACTGTTGTTATGAAGACCATCGATTCTGCCCCTGCGTAGGACGCGTATTCCAGTGCACGCAATAATCATTTTCACTGATCCACTTCAGCTTTAGATATAATTTCACATAAAGTTATGGCTTTGTTATAAAAAAGATTCAGTTTGGCACCAAGATCTACGCTCCACGCAGTAACCGAGCCGAGAGTGAAACCGAGCTTTACGCATTAACAGAGAGAAGACAAGCAACGTTCATAATAACGGGAAGCAGTCGTTAATCTTCTGCAATTTCCAACAAAGTCGAACTCGAAATCAGATACTATAGACCAATCCAGAAATGCGTCATGGCTTAGTCGATAATTCTAATATCAAATTAAACGACGAAACCAACATGATTTTCTATGAATTCCTCTGCGTGGGAGCAGCCAAGAAGATACCGGTAATTGTGAATTACCCATCCGTCCTTTTCTACGGCTGTCTACTGTAAAGGTACCGGATAACGTGGCGGAAAACAACTCATTAACAAGCAATTTTAATAAGTAATTAATCAAAAGATCAAGTTGCCTAAAACTGACGTAAGCATAATATACCTGCTAATGACGTACAGTCTGGTCAGATTGTCAAGCGTCATCGACGCTAATAAATAAAACCAAGCACGTAGATGCACTAGTGCCACAAACCAAGAAATCGGCCGCGGTATCCGTTCCTCAGTTATTCATCCACACACAAGCGGCTTGTAGTGACCGCGCTGTTTATTCATCTGCTTCAGCTTTAGGTCGATGTTGTTGGACAGCAAATCAGCAGTTTCTAACCCTGTAATGGACATTATAAAAAATACCATAAAATTTAATACGATAATGAAAAAAAACGTACCAACGCGGTTTCACATAGCCTTATACTTCTTAGAAATCACAATAGCAACACATAATACCTTATTAATACCACCGCTCGCCAATGAAACGATAACCAACTGAATAGTACATTTAGAAACAGTAGTACAGTAGCACATGTCCAGTTGCCAAGTACAACAGTGCGGTCACTCGTTGATCGCAATCTTGAGAATAAAACAAACAATACACCACTCCAAGCGTTAGTCGTTCGATTCCATTGGACCTAACTGGAGCGCAGAGTGCATGGGACTGGAGCGCTCCATCACCGCGGCTCTCGACACGGATTCGGGCTACTCACGGAGGACGGCGCCAAAATGGCCCACATTTGGTTCGGCAATCGTCGAAGTTCGGGCACAGTACAATAAAATCTCAATGAGTGCTGTTTGTGGTTACGACAGGTGTTGTTGTAGCCGACAACCGGCTTCAATCATCGGGAACGCTTGCTTCTTGCCCTCAATAAGCACGGCGTCAGTTTGATCGACACGGAAATCAGTTTACAAGAGTATCCAACTGGAGTAGTGACAATACATTCTTCCACATGGCCATCGGAAATTTGGCCGGTGGAACCAAACTTTTTAGGCGCCCGGATCTGGAATCTGCTGACCTAGAACTATTGTTTGTTGAATCTCCGGTTACACAGTCTTTGTTTGGTGTTTTTTATGTATCGCCTTCGCAAAAATGTGTAGGTATACCGCTGCTTGTTGATCACCTACGTGAGAAACTATCCGTTGAACTGCGTAACAGGCTTGTCTTAATGGGAGATTTTAATCTCCCGGATATTTGCTGGGAAAAATTAGTGGGCCAGTTACATTTTTAACGCATTCTTTTACAGTCCTTAAAGGAATTTAACTTACGTCAGATAATTAAATTTCCTACAAGAAACAACAACATTCTCGACCTTTGCTTCGTTTCAACTTTTATTTTAGTTTCGCAATTGAAAGCATTCCTCCTCCGTCAAGTACGAATGATCATAACGCATTCCAGTTTTTGTTGCATGTCAAAAATAATAAATCAAAGACGTTCTGTCGTAAAAAATGGAGGGTAAATCAGCAAAACGTTCCACCTTTTCGACAAGCACTAGCTGAATACGACTGGGTAAATGCTCTTGACAATATGAATGCGTCTGCTATGGCAGAGGAAATCGATAAGATACTAATTAAGACAGCAGAACGTTTCTTCTCGTACGACTGCAGAAAAAACAGGAAGAAGATCACCTATCCAGCGTTTATTACAAAAGCAATTAATGCTCGAGACCGCTTTTATCGCAAATTTTGTGCTACGTCTGACGGTGCACAAAAAGCAGTTTTCAAAATAAGCTGGAAAGATCAATCTCGTAGAGTTGACTCTCTCTTGAGGTCTTTCAGACGACATGAGCTGTTGTCAGCTGCTACATCGTCCCGAAATAGTCCGAAACTGTTCTGGCAGTATGTAAAGCGGAGCGTTGACCAGCGGTCAATGCCGCCCCTAAAGACCGATAGTGGCCAAATTTTGTTCTCCGACAAAGAAAAAGCTGACAAACTTAACGAAATGTTCCTTAATTCCCAGAATGACTGTTTATTGCACTGCTCTCGCAAAACAAACGTTGTTCCGTCAAACAGCGGTGAGCCGCTGCAGACATACGTAGTTACTGAATCTGAAGTTTTATTAACTTTGTCAACAATGAAATTTTCGTGCTCTTCCGGACCGTACGAAATGTCGAATGGTTTACTTCAAGCTTGTGGATTTAGCATAGTTGCTCCTTTGTTTTTGTTGTTCAATATTTGTCTCAGTAGCGGTGTTTTTCCCAATGCATGGAAAAAATCATTCATTATTCCAATTCTGAAATAGTCCTGTGACCAAACTGAGATAAGTAGCTACCGCCCAATTGTGGCTCCTCATCCTATTTGCAAAGTATTGGAGCGGTGTTTGGTATCATATTTGCGTTCCCTTCTTGAAGAGAGGCAATTACTGGTTGACCAACAGTTTGCGTACAGGGCAAAACGTATTACGGAATTGCTGTGTTTACTGGCTACAAAGTGCATTAAGGATTTCGTTGATGATGGTAAAATTGTCGACGGTATATTTCTGGATTGTTCGAAAGCTTTTGACAAAGTTGACCATAGCTCACTGCTTTCCACACTTCGTTCATTTGATATTCCAGATAATGTTATCAATCTTCTAGATGATTATCTGACTGGCAGGCAACAAGCGGTTGTCGTAAATGGTGTTAACTCGGAATTTGGAGCGGTAACGAGTGGTGTTCCACAAGGCTCTGTGCTTGGTCCTATTATGTTTATTTGTGAGATGAATAAATCTGCAGCCGTCTTGCGTGACGGTAGTAAGATTTTTATTTTTGCAGACGATATTTTCATTTTTAGGCCAATTTTGAAAACGGGCGATTGTGCAGACCTGCAGAACGATGTAAATGCAGTTTGCGATCTCGCTTCTGAAAAAAGATTATGCTTTAACACAAAAAAATCTGTTAATGTGCGGTTTTCCAAGAGTCGTAGCTTGGCTGACTGTCCAGACTACTTTATTAATGGCGTAAAAATCGCGGCGAGC
>JAQGAU010003013.1:0-14072 GCA_034698045.1 Paramacrobiotus richtersi
ATATGATCCATCACGCGCCCATTGCCGTGCCCGCCGGTTCGGGTGTGGTGTCCGGTGGGAAATTATATAGCCCGAAACTGAGACCTTCCATGACTGCAAAAACCCGACCACCTGCAGTCACAACTGTTCTGACAACAACGACCACCCCGGCATCGACCACGACCGTAACAACGACTGCCCAGACCACAATGTCTCCATCGACAGTTACTAAGGTAAATGGCGAGTACTACTGTAGTTTCATCGTTATTGCGCAGTATTGCCGGTGTTCATGAGCCTCTACAATAATCATGGCCTTCATAGTTATATCATCGACCGAAGCGGTGCGAAGGTCCTCAATACTCAGCTTAAAATGAATTTCGTGTCGGTCGGTCGGTAGATAATAGCCGTAAATTCATTATTAATTATTAAAAAAGTAATACTAGCAAATTAATATTAATAAATAAATAATAACAAACTACTATTAATAAATTATTCATAACAAGCAGTCAATTAATAATAAACTAATAATAATACATGTTTTAGAAATAAATCTTAACATATTTCCAAGGTTCTGAACAGATCTTTCGTTCTGTATTGCCCAATTGACAATGTAAATCGTCAGCGCATCGTCGTTTAAGAAAAAGGGATCGAATCGTACACGATTTTGCCTGCGCAAGCAGATCGTTATCCCAGCAGCACCTCTATTATTAAAACGTTAACAAACGTTAACGTTCAGCAGGTTATTGCGAAAACACGATCCCTTAATACGGTAAAGGTCATCAGCTTCGTGTTTTTTTGCCGTACAATTCTGCTCGGCCGCACCTCCAACTGTTGCAACAGGCACCGCCCAAAAAAATTCTGTACCTTGCTGGATGAGTTAAGAGAAAATTCGAATGTCGTTCAGTTTACAAGTCAGAACGCAGTTTTCAGTATAAAATAAAAGTAATATTGGTTTATGTACCAATCAAGGGTACAGCAGCATTTCCAGCTTGCAGGTTCTCAATTCAAAAAATCCGCTAAATCTGGAAATGCTTAAAACTTGAGGACCTTTGATATCATTTGTAGTAAAATGAATGGGCTATCCGGGGGAAAAGTTCAGTGTGTACACAGTGCACAGTGGGGCAATCTGAGCGTTCTGTACTATTTGGCTATAATTGGCTGTTGCATGCTAATATATATATTTAGGATCAAATGCCAACAAGAATTCTCGAACAAGCAGATAAGTTTGCTGAATCTCACGATTATAGCATAGGATTTTCTCTAAACAAAAATAACTAGGAACTTAAATTATGATATATTGCGAATTATCAAAATCAGTAATTTTCGCAAATATAGCCGGTGGTGAGTGTTGTACAGGCTCTGTATAAATTTGCATAACGGATTACAGTAATCTTCCGTATTAAAGAAATTAAAGTATATCGCAATTCAAGACTACAATTATGATTAAAGTATACTTGTAGCTGCAGAAATAATACGCATAATTTAAACGAAACCAAGTAAAAGTTAAGAACATAGAAAACAATCAAAAAGGGAGATAATCTCCAGGCGGCTTACGTACGTACGAGAGCAAAGATAAATGTATAATCAGTGCTATGAATTTTATGACTTTGCCTGTATTTTATATACAGTACTTGCATTTTATAAGATGCTGGCATCGCTAAATTAGAATAAAATTAACCAGTTAGATAAAAAACTTAATCACACTGTAAATACTTTCTCTACATAGGAAATCTCTCTGTACATTCAGGTGGCAACTTTACTTGCAGTCAACATCCAGCGTCACTTCCGCATCCTCTTCAAAGCCCACAGAACCATCGGCCACCAAGAAATTTTTCCTCCCCGCGCATCAACCTAACCGGATACCGACATGGTTGCTGTCGCGACCGAACGGCGCCGCATCACCGTTGACCACCACCCAACCTGCGCCGACCTCGTCGACAACCCAGACCACCCGTCCCTCCACAACAAAACTCCCAGAACCGACGTCATCGAGCACCGCAGCAGTGACCGCTACCACAGTACCGCCACTGACGACAAAATCCGCTCCAAACAAAAACAAAGTCCAAGTGGGTGGCAGCGTCGCCCTGTCAAGCAGTAGCGGTTGGGTATCGGTGAACACTGGAGAGGATCCATTGGGCAACGTGAAGCAAATGCCACCTGGACTTACTCTTCCGCCCGGATTTGAGGAAATCACAGCAGCAGGTACAACTCAGGCGCCCACAATCCCCGCCGCTATCACACCAAGTACCACCACCCCGACAACAACGGCAAGTACGGCTACCACAGCTACCACAACGCCCAGCACAACAACTACCAGCACAACACCAACAACAGTGACCACTACGCCGACTACCACCACAACAACCGTTGCTCGACCAACAAAATCGACGCCCAAACCGGTATGTGTATATACATTTATCACTATCATTTCTTTACTAGAATTGAATTTGAACTGTACGTGTTGCTTTGTATAAGGAGATCGGCAAAAGGCTGTTTTTATAAACGGGAGAAAGCAGATCTACTTGCTTTTTGTTTCTGCGTTTAAGCATAGAAATTATGCGCGGTAACGCTAGTCTGATCTTAGCTACAGATACTGTCCCTTCGCGTGCTGATTGGGACAAATTTTTTTATTGGATTTTTGACGTTTCTATTGTGTCAACAACGTTTATGGGCTATTGCCACATAAAGACTAATTTTACGGTATTTTATTCCATTTTAATTACGTACTGCGTTACTTTTGCATTATTTGAATTTAAACGGAAATTTTAATGCCAGCTACCAATTGCAGACGGTCACATCCACTACAACTACGACACCAACAACGCCAACAACCACTCCTACCACCACTACGCCAACTACCACCACTACGATTCCGACTACCACTACAACAACCCCAACGACAACCAGCACCACGACGCCAACGACGACAACAACCACAACTACTACCACGACGCCGACAACTACAACTCCGACGACAACTCCTACCACCACAACCATCCTTTCCACGACCTCACCCGTTGCAGTTGTCACCAGTTTGTCTCCAGTGTCCACCACGGATGATGGACAAATTCCCATCTCACTGGGGGAAAGTAAGGCAGCGGAATTAACGTTACTACCAGTAAAGACACATATAGGCGGGTCAGCTATTCAGAGCCATGTTATACCGTCACATAAACGGGTCAGTAATTTTTAAAAATTAACCATTTGTTCTGCCGGCCTACTCCTTTTACTTACGTTTAATGTAGTGGCGCGTGATCTCCTAAAGAGTATTAAATTTTGAGTAGACATTTCTAGAACCTAATAAATTTTATATAAGCGTACCATGACGTAAGCCACTAACCTACGCACGATGCTTACAACTAAGCGCGAATACAACCAAACTTGCTACCTTTCATGCTTTAATATTAACTCTAGGTTTGCACTGGGTAGAAAATCACAGACAGAAATAAATTAACACAAGTGCCTACGGAATCATACTGCAAATTAGGAACACTGGTAAAATAAATTCAAAATCGCTTTTAGTAACTGTGGATTCATTCTGCAGTGCTGAGTACGTACCGAACGTAGTACAACGGCTCAAAATATGCGAAGAAACGCCTCACGTGTCAGCGCTTCGACGTCATCAGTTTTATTTTTGTTACTTCGTTATAAAACTGTAATAGTACCGAATGAAAGTTTTATATGTGTGTTTTTGGGTGTCCTTGGTGTACATGATGCAAGAAAACGACGTTTGTATCTTGTTCCGGGAATTTTCGAAATTTTTGACCCGTTTATGTGAGGTTGTAACATGGCTCTGTATAGCTGACCCGCTTATGTGTCTATACTGGTAACTCGTAATTTAATTCTGTTAATTTCTGTATGCATAATACTCTGTGGAAAAATACACAAAATCATAGCGCCCATGCAAATATTTCATGTTAAAAACATACTCACAGTAAGATTTCTAGTAGTTACTACATTAATTTGTATTTCGATAATCCGCATTACGCTGTCCACGGCCTGCGTTGTTGTATATGTGGTTTTTTTTATAAATAAATATTAATATTAAGTATATTGGGAATTGTTTGTTCAAATCAGCACGCTATACCTTTTACAACAAAAAAACAACATTATAATATAATTATTTTCTAGTTTGCGGGATAACTCCGCTCTTGTGGAAGCGTTCGGAAAGCGAATTCTCGAGCTGGCGAACCAGTAGAATCGTAGGAGGCGAGGAAACGAAAATGGGAGAATTTCCTTGGCAAGTGTCACTGCGCCGTATCGTCGGCTTTATCAGTTCGCATCGGTGTGGCGCCGCCTTGGTTCATCCGCGATGGGTCCTAACGGCTGCTCATTGTGCTTCCGAGTAAGTGCACTACCTTCATTTGCTAATTTACTATTACAGCTTAACTAAACATAACTTGGCTTAACTAAAAATTTAGTAATTTTATTCTGGTTTATTTTATTTTAATTTTAATTTTTTTAGTATTCCGACAAACAGGATGATCGTCCGCATCGGAGAGTGGGACTTCCGTGACGCTAACGCCACCTTCCCGCACATTGATGTGCGGGTGTCCGAGCGCATCATCCACCAGAAATTCAACTTTCTGACCTTTGAAAATGATCTCGCACTGCTCAAGTTAGCGGAGCCGGTCAAATTGGCGCCGCATATCATTCCGGCATGTATCGCGCCTTATAAGAACTACACCGGCAGTTATGGTAAATCACCAGAAACAATTAGAAGAACATTTATAGTTATATAATGTCTTTTTTTAAAATACAGGAACAATAACCGGATGGGGTCGATTATCCCAAGGTGATTTTTCGTTCTGTATTGTTTCTGTTTTCTCGGTTTTATTCTGATGGACATTTTACAGGTGGTGCGTTACCGCCAACGCTGCATAAAGTGCAAGTCCCATTTATCGCTAAAAAGGAATGCGAGCAGTGGTTTGATGATGGCGATAGGCATCAGGACATTGAGCCGTGCTTTATTTGTGCGGGATACAAAAACGGCGGCCGGGATGCTTGTCAGGTAAATTTACTGCTGTTTCGTAAATAGCAAATAGTATTTACAGTAGTGTTTACATACATAATAATATACATGTCCACTACTGGTAGTGATCGCACGGCGATAAAAAAGCACTGTACGGTGTCATATAACTGTACATACTGTACATATACATAGAAAACACCGCACACGTATGAAATCTCCGGTTAATCTGGAATGTGGTTTGCAGATAACGCTCTTTCTTATAAATTCTTGTAGTATGGTATAAACGCGTACCTTACCAGTGACAGAAAGCTAAAACTATAAATAAATATATTAAGTAGTAGAATCTTAATCTATGGTACCAGAATTCAGTTATTAAAAATTATACTGTTTTATCAAACAATTTTACATCAAGAATAAATATAATTTGACTTATAACAAATAATTCTCAATGTTTATAATTATGTGTTACTATTGCGTATAAAAAAACGAAACTGCATTAGTATTGGTGTACGTGAACGTTGATATTTTTGACAGGGTGATTCTGGTGGTCCGATTGTTCAGCAAGTTGACGGCCGATGGGGATTGGTGGGGATTATTTCCTGGGGCATCGGTTGCGCAGATCCCAATTTACCTGGAGTCTCCACGCATGTCCCACTGTTCGCCGACTGGATCAAGCAGAATTCGGACGGGGATGTGTACATGCCAGATTTTTATTTAAATAAATATGGCACTCCTCCTCCGATATCGTCGCTGCCTAGGAGTTCGGCCAGTGCGACTGGTTAATCGTTTTTTGCATACTGTACATAAAGTTTTATATGGGTGTCCTAAATATAGCTAAATTTTATTGTTGTCTGTTTGATACAGATTTGAGTTATATTTTTGTTTATATATTCGGTTATGTATTGTTCAACTGTTGCTGGCAGCAGAGGGAATAAACAAATGGTCGAAACGTTAAAATGTTAAACGAAATTGGCGCCGACTCTATAAAAACTTGTTTACGAAGCCGATGTACTTAAATACTAACAAATTCACCACGTCAAATTTTGTGAATTACCTGACGACTAGATTTTTTTTATTTAATTTCGGCACTCTTGGCAACAGTCAAGACCATAATGGCGAACGCATTCGCATGTCTGATGCAGTTATGACGCATGCAAACCAATTGATCCGAACTTATGGTACCAGTAAGGTAGGTATGTACAATTTCACTTTATACCGTTGCATTTATCATGGTGGGCCGTAGTGTAGTGGCCAGAGTTGCGTATTTGTGCCGGAAAGGCTTAAATAATTACAGCAGAACAGCTCAAAAACAGTTTTCGTAATTTTTCAATGTTATATTCCTGTTCGTATTTCTTACTGTGCTTTCTTTTCAAGTTTTTTTCGTTTTGGTAGAATAAAAGACATAGGCAGCTGCGTAATTAAACGTCTGTACGTTCAGTCTGGCAGGCCGGTCCAATTTATCCCGACACACAACTGCCTTGAACATGCCCGAACAATGCAGACAGCAGTGCAACGTTTATAGTACCGATTTTCGTTATTACCAAAGGTACAAATACAGCCTACAATGGCCTGCTATACTTACAAGGGTCAAGCGGATGGCAAAACCAAACCGAAACTTGCGAATAAATTAGAGTCTTTTTCCCACAAAAGGTCAAACGGGGGAAGTGTGACCTTTGGGCACTTCCGGCGCGGCGCCTACCAAAGACGTCATGTAACGCACTTCTCGGACCTCAGAACTTACCGGATAGCCAGTTGACTGAAATCACCGAGCGTCTTCTGTGCAGTCTGGCGAATGATGCCGTTGGGGAATGTTTTGAAGGAATGAGAGGCTCCCTGACCTGCATGCGCGGTAAATTTCATCTAACCTGGTTGCAATATCTGCCGTCTGTTTCTTCAGCAATGATCAAGCAGCGTACGTTAATTTATTTTTGAGAAATAGATAAAAAAGTTGGTCTCCGCTGAAGTTAATCTGTATTGAATTCAGGTTGATAATATCTTCTGATTGCAAGTTGTAAGCTTTCCAACACATACAGATCTGTAAGGACTGAATTTGGGTATGCATAACCAATTTATTGACACCTAATCACGTTTTATGGTTATTATACACTGGAATTTTACTATCGGTGACTTTATTTATAACAATTTATGATTTACAGATCGATCTTAATCTCGTCATAATCGACCATCATCTGATTACGTATCGAGTGTAATATCATTGGCAGATTTCGATCGGAGGCACATTTTAATCGGCCTATCCATCCATCCAGCCAGTCGACTGTTACTCCGCCCCGCGCCTTTTCCGGAACGTGGTGGGCTGTTACGGACGCATCCAGCAGGACGACGGATGCATCCAGCCCGCGATCCAGACGACACACCGTAGCTGCTGTCGCGCCAAGGGCAACCGGACGGATTCCTTCGGACTGGGATTCCAGACCGTCAGCGGGAGTAATCCGCGCCATATCAGTTTTGGTCGACGGATGCAGATGCTCTCATCGTTTCCGGTGTGACCCTGTTGGGCCGATCGAGATTCTCGCAGTCGGAAATCGCCAATCCCGGACTGCATCTGGTGCAGGAGCCCGTGGTGTGCTGGGAAGTGGGGGTGTTCAATCCGGATAAAGGTCACTGCAGTGGAGTACTGCTGACCAGCCGGTTCGTGATGACGGCGGCGCACTGTGTTACGCAGTAAGTCAATTGTACGTTCCGTTGAAAAACCTCTGTAACAGATAATTTTATTTCTCCTTGTATGTACAACCCATATACAGATATAATAAAGGTACTAGTTGAAGTAGAGTCCACACCAGCTAACCAGGACAACAGTGACAGAATAAAAAAACATGTCTGGTTGTGTTTTGTGACTTTGGTAATGAAATAAACATAAAAAAAGGTTTACAAAAAAGACAGTTGTTTGCGGTTACAGAACTCAGCCCATAATTTAAAATCACCCTTTTGCGTATGTCGTGTCTCTAGATATAGTAAAGTGGGAATATTGTACTAGTGATGATCGACTGCATCTTACGCCCTAAAATACAATTCGCAGAAGACCATCTACAATTCGTATTAATTTAATAAAAAGATTCTGTTGGATTAACAGAACTCTTTGCACTTTTTATGTTTTGAGAACGGCGTACGACGTAAGATGGGTGTTGTATCAGCCTTTACACTACGAATCTTCGCCATACAAATTTTACTGCAAACGGTAATGATAACTGCAATACAGGCAGTACTACGAGAGAAATCGGATCGTACTAGCTGCACTAAAATATTCGTAAATTAGGTTGAACTGTTAACTGAACGGCACACGAATTACTAAATAATAACATCCAGAGTCAAACTAAGCAAAAAAGCACAGAAAGAGCCAAATTATTGCATAGTAATTTGTAAGCTTGAACACATAATTATCGTTATGGATAGGCCAAACGGAAGTATGTCTGACAACTCGGTATGCGTATGCGAATCTTCGCGGGCTTCGATAATATCCCCAGGATGAAACGACGGGACTGCGAAGATGTCGTCGCCATCTAATCCATCGGGATACACCTCATGATCGTTAAACCGAGTGGTTAACTCTATTATCTGAATTATATTGCTCTTATCGAGTTAAGTGATGTTGTGGATGTGGATAATAATCCCTGCGTGTGCACAATATGCCTGAGCAATACACGATAGCCGGTATACCGGGTTGTGCACCTCAGTGGCTGTAGATGCTCGGCTCCGATTTTGGCCTCCAAACTTGTCCAGGTAAATCTGAGAACAACTGTCCATAAATAAAAAAATTCACATATTTTGATATTTTGTCAGTTAGTTTTGCTACACTCCCATTAGTCCGGGAAGTTCTTGCTAACAATAATTAATGGATTTACGCTCCAAAAACACAGCAAGCCTTTTTACTATGATTCTCCCACATTACGTTTACGCCTTGACTGCTAATGCGCACTTACCGTATTTGCTCAAGCACCCGCCTCCATCGAAATAAGGGCCCAGGTGTGTATATAGTCCCGAATTTTCTTTTTTTTTCAAAAGGTTCTCGTTTAAAAATGTAAAGGTCACCTTTCCGGGGAAACGGTTGAAAAGTATAAGCGCCCAGAGCGGATATTTGAGTACATACGGTAATCGAGCCTGACAGTAAGCATTACTTGTATTCAGCTGCACCGTAAAACTTTTTTGCTCATCGGTTTGGATCTGAAAAATTTACGCAAACGCGTTTTTGTACTGTCTAAAAACGTTCACCAAAAAAACTCAGTTTCTTACTGCATGCAGGTGCAACGCATATTTAATGTTGAATCACTTGTATCCAGACATCTGGCACAACGGTGGATTTCATGACAGCCATTACACTACGATCTTTGTCATTAAAAAATCGCATGCGCATGCCGGGACATATTCACGTAGCTTTTTCCATTGCGCCATTTGCGCATGGGCATTTGGTTGTTTGGTCTGCACAAGAAAACAATATTTCGTATAACCGTTTATTGTTGATAGCGTTGGTATAATGCCCATCTTCGTCAGGGTGATGTTGATTAATTAATCGGTTTTCACCGTTCTAGGTTTTATGTGAATTATTCTTTTATGTTGCAGCGTCCCGGCCACGGCCACTAGCCTTGACCAGTGTGATAGTTGTCAGTGATAAAGCATGTGGAGTTATTCCCGAATATCCGCCGGACCGTCACATATGATGTCGTACAGCGTGAGAGACGGTGGTAAATTTTTCCCATCTCCTCTTGATGAAGTTCTTGTAACATTTAAGGAGGGTTATTATTTTCTGATTGGTCCGAAACGCTATCAAATACATGCTGATTGATTTTGTTAATCTATTATTTGAAATTAAACTTAACGCTCACATTTTACAAAATTGCGCAAAACTGTCTAAAAAATTTGATATTGGTTTGATTTTAGGGAAAAACAGACTCGCCTTTAAGGACTTGTTTGATATTCTGCATACACGTATAGTATCAAATATATCACCAGTACTTCCCAAAGAAAAACCGGCTTTACCGAAACTTTGCAAAAGATGTGAACGGTGCTCAGTTAGAGCTGCAAGCGTATTAATTTTCACGAAAAAGCAAATTGTCCCGCAGTGACCGCTGGAAGGCATAGAGTACGTTATTACAAGTCTGTATTTCGATAGCTAGACAACCATGCATAACGTAAACTACGGACAAAGTAATGTACACATATGTGGGGTTCGATCCCCGCTCGAACTGCGAACTGGTATAACTGTGATCTGGGAATGTTAGATTTTCCTACATAAATGCCTGAAACCTCCGTTTCGGGATTTTGTTTACACGGACATTCTGCACAATTAACATAAAATTCCATAATAATGGGTAGTTCCCGATCGGTCAAATCCGATACCCCAGAACATCCCAGCAACCGGCAGCAGGTGGGACGCCTGTCAGCGAGTGCTGGTGTGGTGATTGCGGGCCGGCCGCCGTCGCTTATCTTGTGGAGCGCACTGTATTTTTTCCTGGGATTCCTGGCCGTCCTGGTCATCGGTCTGTGGGCACGACAGAAAACCGGTGGACTGTCCTGGGCGGATGTCGATCAACCGGGAAAGATGTTCAGTTATCATCCTTTCTTTATGACGTTGGGATTGCTTTATATACACGGATTCGGTTAGTTCTGCTGTTTAGCATAATTATTTCTTATCAATTCTTGTCCAACATTACACATATATGTAACTTAATCTTGTATTTTTTCAGCTTCCATTTACTTTTATATTTAACTTATTGTACAGTTTATTGCATACTTATATAAAAATTGTTTAATTTTTCCCCAATTTTCAGTGTCTTTAGTTTATTTCCAGGTTGTCTTACGAATGTTATTGATTTTTGGTCCAGTCATTTATATTCAGGTACAATTTGTGAATTATATGCTTGTTTTGTTTGTAGCGAATCTGACGTACAGGCTGTTCCCGGGCGGGAATTATCTAGCGGTGAGAATAATACACGGACTGCTCCAGGCGACAGCTGTGATCTTGGCTGGGATGGGGATTTATGCCGTCTACTTTTACAAAGAACATACCTACTTCCGGCGACGCTTCTTTCATTTCACTTCGGTGCATAGCTGGCTTGGCCTGACAACCATAACACTCGTCGGATTACAGGTAAGCGAGTACTTTGTGGCGCAGTCACTGGCACACATTGGTAAAACATACTTACAGTATGATCAGTATCTATGTGAGGTGAATTATGAAAGGACAAAACAGCAAAATATCTATTACTGGCGATTTTTCCCATAATAATACGACAGTATTTAGCATAGAGCGAGACCGCATGTCTAATGCAAAACGAAACTGCGTTTACTATAAAATGGCATAAAACCAGTCAAAGTCAACAATGACAAGGGGGAAAAGCAGCTTGCAGACTTAAAAAATAGTCTTTCTCAGTTTATTTCATTACATTAATTATGATAGGCACAGAACATATTCTGCAACGGACATACAGTAACTTTCATCCGTTTCCGAGCCCGCCATTGCACTACGATGTTTCTCAGATGTGGTTGCTACTGATATATTACCGCCTAGCAGGCATCACTACAGTAACGCATATACATAAATAATTCAACTCCAATTTAATTTTTTATGCACAGCAAAACTATGTAGTCTAATTAACACACTTGCATGTTAAAACACCAGTGTAACTGTAACAAACATTAAAGCGAATCAACCAAGAGATATAAAAGAAAAATAAACAAAGAATATGAAGACGATAAAAAAACTGAATCTGCCTTTACCGTAAATATAATATAGGCTCTAACAACTGTAAACTAGGAAAGTGCACTCGCTGATTGCGGGCACTGAATGACCGAAGAGAAGGATACTTTTTTGAATAAATTTATCATTAATAATGTGTTAATTTAACAGTAGAATTTGTTACTAATAGTTTGTTGTTATTAATTTACTAGTATTAATTTATCAGTATTCATTTATTATTAATTAATATTAATTGACGCCTATCGACACGAAACTCATTTTGAGCTGAGTATAGAGGACCTTCGCTCTGCTTCGGTCG
Source organism: Paramacrobiotus richtersi (assembly GCA_034698045.1). NCBI lineage: Eukaryota > Metazoa > Tardigrada > Eutardigrada > Parachela > Macrobiotidae > Paramacrobiotus > Paramacrobiotus richtersi. The sequence continues at coordinate 11,962 of JAQGAU010003013.1, forward strand.
ATCAAAATGGGTTAATTTTGACAATAACACAACAGAGACACTGCCCAGTGCTTCACATTATAATGTAGCACTTCTACTATTACTTCGCTGTATGTTATAGTGGCTGTGCGGATTCTTCGGCCTACTACTTCCCGGTCTCCCACCACACTGGTTCCAGCGATACCGAACTATACATAAATTTCTCGGAAAGGCCCTTTTCTTCCTAATTTGTGGAACGGTACTGGTGGGCATTGATCAGCTGGGAAAAGGAGCGACCTCCTTAAACATTACCGCCTACATTGTTATTTTATACACTATGCTGGGTGGTTATATGCTGTTTGAAAGACAATTTGAAACGGTTCTCCCGGACCCGGTGACTGGCGCTTCCGATGAACGTGTGCCTATGTTGGCCACTGCCGAAGTAGATGATTTGTAAAATTTTACCAACGTTTATTGTTTTTGTGCATTTTACAGTCCACTGCATTATGACATGTTTTACGAGTACGTACGTACTAGCTACATTATCCTACATTTTTATTCTTATTTCGATTTCATTTGTTTTTGGCACATTTTGTTTCTTTGCGACTGAAGTATAATATAAAAAGCAGAATAAAAAGAAACATCCAAAATGGTTGTTATACAACATTGTAAGCACGCTGTTAGGTGAAGCAATTCTTTGGAAATGTGTAAAAAAGTTACCACATCAAAAGGTGGAAATTGGCGGTCCACAGCACAATGGCCAGCATATCTTGCTTTTTTTGGCACAGAATCCCGGCCAGTCCGTGTCACTTTCATCTGCTTGTGGCTGGCTGCAACTGCAGATTTCGCAGTACCGATGACATCCGCCACGATGACCGCTGTGGATGGTCTGCAGCATGCGGTTGGAAGCCTGTATTTGGTCGGTTTCTGTAGAACAAACATTCACATAATAGTCAAAAATATCTCGTGTTATACGGGAGTGAATTATTAAATGATAACACTTTAAAATTTAAATAACGTAAACAGTTGGTTCACAAGAAAACAGTTAATGTTTGGAAAAAAATTCCAGTTTGGAAGAAGCTTGTGCTCAATCAGTCAGCTTCCTCTAATCATTTACCTGTACTTCAGCGAGTGTAGCGTAAGAAACCGAAATCGTAGCTGTTTTCTTAGATAATACATATATCCAAAGCTAACACGATAAAAAGGGATATCAAAATCTGGTATCAGTTTTTTTTATTTTTCTTTGATAACGGATAAATTATTTATCCCTATTTTATCGCGTAGCGATTATAATATCTTAGGATGCAAATACTTAATAATGTAGGATAGTTATTGTAGAGTATATAATATCGTGGGGTAACTGAACGAAATTACATATAACTACAATTAGATGCAAAATTAATAAAAAAAGAAAAAGAACTTCTGAAACTGTACAGTCATCATTAAGTAAAAGGCTTCGTAATTCGTTGGGTATCGCTAACGATTACGGTAACAAAATTACCATTAGATAAACACCACCTACCTGGGTCTTCGGTAAAAACCATAGCAAACAGCATCAATCCTACAAATGATAGGAAGAGTAAGTTCGTCATGATACTAATTTACCTTCTCGAATACCGAACTAAACCCGCTCTTCCACTTCTGTTACCGCGAAATGGTTCCGTGTACACTCGATAGTTCGAGCGTTTTATACCGCTGGAAAAGAAACAACAGAATTTTTGTATTATTGCCGAGGAGGAGTTGATGTAACCAGTTGGAGCCAAAACATCTGAACGTAATTAACCATACCGCAGCATTTTATTACCTCACAGGTCATTTGAATAAAAACATCGTCAATTAAAAGGATGCATAACATGTCTAGTCGACAAGTTTACACATATTATTACTGGCTGCAGATACCGACGTGCCGAGAATGTGAATACGGTGTTAATTTTATACACAACCGGAAGATTCTGAATGTGTGACAAATTATGCAACATTTAGGCGGCCAACGATACATAAAGAGTATCCGTCAAGCATAACGGAAATCTGTACCTAACGGGGATATCTAGCAGCGCACTGGAAAGTGCGTTAACAATACTTCGACAGCCCGGGCTCAATATGCATGTTTTTTTACGCTGGTGGTAATATGCTACCCTTCCCCCCAATGCTTT
>JAQGAU010003014.1:0-14071 GCA_034698045.1 Paramacrobiotus richtersi
TGTCGAAGTGGGCCACTTTCGGGATGATCAGGAAAAATGGCGAGCCATCTGGTGAGTATCATCGCTGCAGAATAGTTTCGAAAATGTGTAATGCATTTAAGAGGTCACTTGAGTGTAGTCTGAGAAAGCATAGCGTATATATCACATAATTATGATATATACGCTATGGAGAAAGTGCGCATTTATGTAACTAGAATCGTTTATTATCGGTCTAAGCTAGTTTGTCCTGACTCGCTCTTACTGTAAAAAGTGTTTTGCGACTTGATCGATTACTGCTAGCAAAACTGAATAATGCGGTGGATTTCCTTTTTGCAGTCCTTTTTATAATCTCGTTCTGCTAAATTGTCGTTTCTGGTTTGGTCCAATACCAGATCCGAAAGTCTGCCCTGCACGCTTGACCTAGTTGTTAACTTCCTATAATCTCGGATGTTTGACTGTTTAGGCCTGGATTCACAGCTGCCTTGCGCGTAACGCGAAGTGGACTCATCCTGACTGCGGACCAGACCAACTCCGTATTCTTGCAGGGAGAGTACCTGAGCAATGCCATCTGTAATGTTATGCGGATCCCCATGAATCCAGGCGCCCGATTACACAACGAGCAAAGATCTGGAGCTGCCTTGGTTCAGATTTTCAAAGGTCGGCAAGTGGAGTTTCTAACGTCGGATGGTCAAGAATTTGAGAACGGCATCGTGGACAGAATCGGACATCCAGTAGATACGCAGTGGATTAACGGAAACAGTCCTACCGTTACCACGGTCCTTGAAGCCTACACGGCGCGAAACCAGAAGGTCCTTTATCCGAGGCTGCCTGCTGTAGAGGTGCGCGTGGGAGCGATCTCTTTCTGGATACCGCCAGAGTACTGCTTCCTTCTTCCCGGTCAGCGCTATCAAAAAGCCCTTACCAAGAATGAAGAGGTAAGAAGATGAATCGAATTGATCCATACGATCCCGAGTTTTTTCCACATTAAGTGGTACCTGCTGCTGGGGCTGTCTGTTATTTTAACAGATTATGAATTACAGTTTCCGGTATTGTTTCTGACGTTAATATATTAAATGTTTGGCGCATATATGTTTACCCCCTTTTGCCTCTCCTTACGTATACCCTGCTATGTTTTTTTGGTTCGGTATGCAGGCGACTTTTATCCGCTTCGTCAGCAAAACCCCGGACAATCGTATCCGATTGATCAGCAAGTTCCTGAATCTGTGCCATGTTCGTGAGCACGAAGTGCTGACCTCGACCGGCATCGTGATCTCGGACGATCTTATCACAGTCCACGCCCGCCTTCTGCCGCAGCCAGTAATCCAGTATGAACTGGCCAGCAACAACAACAAGAACGGCGTTGAGGTCAATCCAGTCGGCGGTACTTGGACCTTGCCACGGACAGGGCACTATTATAATCCTTCCGAAAGTAAAGATATGCGAAACAATTCGCAATAGTTCGACGTGGTTTGACATATGAAAAATGCTGGATTTCGTTTGACCGAAAATACTGTCTCACTCTAGGGCAGCACATCCCTGCTTAAAAGTTTTTATGCCTTTGGATAACTGCCTAGTTGCTCGTTTTTACAGTGCCGAACTTTCTGGTTCTGGTTTTCCCTAACCGCGAAGGCAAGCCATGTCTGGAGAAGCGGCATCTGGAGCTTTTCATCGGTGAACTTCGTGCGGAAGCCTTGCGTCGAGGGATGCTATGGTCTGATAGCGTGCCGGTTGTGGCTTTTGAAGAACACGATTTCAGTGGTCAGATAACCAAGCATGTCCAGAAAAAAGCGCCGCGCTTCGTATTTGGAATTTTTGAGAGAAGTTTGGCCAGTCAGTATGCGGATTTCAAGAAAGTCATGGACACTGAATTGGGAATTCTCAGCCAGGTGCGGAAGACTGACCTCTTGTACTTAACTTGTAAATTTCTGTTGTTTAACGCCCTTTTCGCACATCATTGCTTTCTGGTTTCAGACAGTTTTCATTTTGCCCATTAAACTGTCAGTTATGATTGTAATGAGACAAATTTCAGTGAGTATGTTGTGTTTCCTTTGTTAACCTATTCACCGGCGTTGAAGGGCGTGCTGGCTCAAACGATTGTGAAAAATCCTGTTGGATATGTGGAGAACATAATGTACAAGGTGAATGTAAAGTGTGGAGGTGAGTGTTGATGGAATTGTATTGTCCTGGTGTTTTTTGCTTGTAATGGCGTTGTTGTATAATCAATTTTTGGAATACTTTATCTCTGCTGTAGGAATAAACAGCATTTTGTCCGAAACATGCCTCAACAACCTTCGACTGATGAGCAGCATTTTCATGATTGTTGGAATTTCGCTGACCCATGAGTCCGGGCATGGGAAGACGAAGGTCACCGATAAGATGCCGTCATATGCCGGATTTGTTGCCAGTGTCGATGATTCGTTCCGTGCATGGGTTACCGAAACCAATATTTTCGGTATGTGACGCAGTATACTGGGTATGCTTATAATTACCACAACATTACTGCGGTCAGTTTAGAAGTGCAGTTTATTCGGTACTCAGTGCTCCATAATTGCAGAAAGTTTGTAGTCACCACAGTTCGCTTTGATTTTAAGTGGGTTTTCTTAATGACGGTGATTGTCGATTTTATGTGGGTGTTGGGGACGGCTGATCAGAGGATTTTCGAGCTCTTTCCGAACACTAACAGGACTGGTTTCTAGCGCCGAACGTCGCAGTGTTACCGGATATAACTGATAACATCGTCAGCCTGCTGCGATCATACATATTGAACGTCGGGCGCTTCCCCGAAGTGATGGTGGTTTATCGAGATTGTATTAGCCAAACTCGCGAAGTGGAGGTATACAATTATTTGGGCCGTGGTCAACATCGAGCAGAACTGAATTGATATTATTTCTTGCTTGCAGCTGCACAAAAATGATCTGAAGTGTATCCGCGAAGCATTTCGCCGGCTCCAGGCGGAAATAAGGTGGTCGTTCACAAGATGCACAGAATCCGCTTCTTCCGCAGTCCGACGAAAAATGCCATGGGTGAACTGGAATTTTCGAAAGACAACATACCATCTGGACTGGTCATAGATAGCGACGTTGTGGATGCCTACGATGATGACTTCTACTTGGCGTCACATCGAGGAGTTTTGGTAAGCGCAGAGAAAAGAATTAAATTTGCATGGAAATTGGAATATACAATGTCATGCTTATGTATGCTAATCAGAAACTTTTGTAAACCGAGTTTACAGCTTTCCGTTTCTTTTATTTTACTATTGTGTGGGGCGGTAGTCATTCATCCATGTTAAGGTTCGTTAATGTGTTTTGGTTTTAGGGGACAAGCCGTCCTGTTCGATACCAGATTTTGGCGAACGAGACCGAGGAATGCGCGTCGGACGACATCCAACAGCTGACCATGTCTTTATGCTTCCTTTATCAACGTTGCACGCTGGGGGTGTCCATTCCGGCTCCGTTGTTCTACGCAAATCTGGCCGCTACCCGATGCCGCACACTGGCGATCCGCAGGTGAATTAATATGGTGTAAAAAAGGGACACTATGTCATCCAGCAGGGCGTTAACACGTTATATACGTGCGTGAACCAAGAAAGTATTGTTCGTATGACAGGTCAATTTATTTTGTGCGACAGGCGTACTAGATCATATTTCTTTGTTCACAGTACTGAACGAATAACGTCGTTACCCTTTTGCTTTTTATGTGTTGTTTTACTTCGTGAGCACCGAAAATGGATTATTGCATCGGTTAATCCTCAGAATTTGCTCGTTGTATAGTTCCTGGAAGGAGCTTAGAGACAATTGTCGACGTGGACGCGGGACCGAACGGTATTGGAAGATTTCCAAAGGGATTCAGATCCATCCGCGCCTGAAAGAACTGAAGCGTCTCACCTACATTTAAATTGTCGGTAGCATAGCTTTTAATTATTTTTCGGCATCCCGGTTTTCGTGCGAGCGCTACTCTTTAACTTATAATCCCTAGTTGTATTTCAAATTTCATGTCATGTTGTTATTGATATTTTATTTAATTGCTGACAGTAATGCGGCTTATTACGGTTCTGGATGGAAAGCACAAAAAGATTGGTGATTCGTACTTCCATAAAACCGAACATTTTGACCCTCGGCAATATGCGTATAACAGAACACCCACGATGCAACATCGAAATGTTAGGCTGTTGTTTATGGTTCAAAAATCCATTAATCTCATACTCAAAATCGAAATAGAAATTGATTACCCGCCCGCTGATGGGGCCAAGTTAAGCAGATTTATACCGAGAAAGGTCACCAAACGATAAAAAGATTACTGCATGAAAGCAAACAGCGATCAAACGAGGTAAACGCAGACTTAATTTGGGCAAATATATTTAAGAAGACCAAAGGGTGAGTTCTCTCGTCGCGAGAGAACTGCGGAACGCACGTTGTAATACTGGCGGCGAACACTGAAGGCTTAACAGTATTAATATTCTGAGGAGAAATAAGAATGGGGAATATTTTTCGAACAGTATTTTCATACATTAAATCTCCGTAATTATCGACTACAGTATTAGCTCGTACTAACTCATATAAGTTCACAATTAGCTCATCGCTTACCTGCAGATGTTAATTACAAATTTATAGCAACAATCGATATCTGCATAATCAGATAAACTAGCAGAAAATGCGTCCAGATCACTACTGATTAATAAATTTTAATAACTTTTTCATGCATAAGAAAGTCTTGTAAATTATGGCTCCCGTGCCTCAACAATGGAACGATTAGCCGATATTCAACAGAAAATTTTTGGATTCTACCGGCACTAACGCACCAAATAGTTTTACTGTTTGATCTTAGTCTTACTATGGTCAAGTCATCTACCATTAAAAAGCAGCCAACCATGGCATGGCTCATTGCGGTAAGTACTTATATGTCCATCCACTCAACCGTTTACACGTTACATACACATTTTTTCTGCCTGTCACCCTCTCCTTTGGTCGTATTATAAGAAAATTAAAATTCAGTGGATCATGGTCTAAGCAAATCATGATTTATGCGAAAGTTGATACGCCTCGTTTCACCTTCGAAAATACCGCTGTACCGAACGATACATCAGATGACGCTCCGAAAAACGCACCATTTACACGCTTCAACTGCATCAAGAACCAGAATGTTTCATGAAAAAATGAGCAGTTGATTAATTAGTGGATCAGTATTAATTTTATTCCTCATAGTACTAGCGTTTGCACACAAGACAACTACACAATACGAAACGTTACGTATTAAAACACGATTAATTAGTCACACATCTCGAATCTCTACTGTCAAAAATGGCACGTTCGGCGGCAGTTACACAGAAACTTCAATTTAAAAATAGATACTTCTTACTTGTTAGAGTATAGTATATAGAAGTATACTTACTAACTACCTTCGGTAGTAAATGCATATGTGGGTGGCGTTCCGAAAAAATATTTCATTCTTGGTTAAATTGAAAATTCGAAACCAGTCTACTTGACCCTGACGTCCGCTGTATACGTCATATGCTGCGCATACGCATTCACAGTCAGTAAAAATAACAAGAATAATAATAACCTTTATGACGCAGGCAGGTTAAACCCATATTTGGCTGACATTAATAACATGGGAATTTAAACCTGGTGCGGTAGCACAACACGAATACCCACCATTAATCGTTTACTTTAGACGCATTTTGGTGATTTTTAAGGCATTCATGATCAACGGTAAGTAACATGACTTTCGTCAAATGTTAAACTTGCTTGTCGAAGAAGGACATAAATACCAATGTAATCGTGTTTCGCATATTTTTCGTTATCCATTTTCCATTTTCTATATTCCCCGTACAGTCGTCGGTTGACTGATGACTCGGACCGCCGAAAGTTATACGAGATACGACTCATACGAGTATTCTCAAGGTGGGCTTCCCGCTTCCGCTGCCCGGTGCGCGTAATAAGAATACGTAATTAAGAGTAGCTTCCGCCATGGTGGCGGCAGCCCCGAAATGTGCTAGTGTTTGGAAAACTCGAAACGGTCGCTCGTGAATTACCGCGTTCTTTGTTGTTAACGTTAACATTAATTTTGTCCTTCAAGAGTCAAATCCGTTTTTTGCAGAAGAGTGATGGACCTGATGACGCAGTAAGTGAAGTTTACACCGTTTTAGCAAGGATGCTCGGTCGAGCGTTCGGAATATTTGCAACTTAGAAACGGTGGCAAGTGGGAACACGCTTTCCGTGAGCCCAACCGTCCGTCTTCTGAGCGGTAGAAACCGTAGAATTTACTCAGTGGCACAGTCAACATAAATTTCAGCTATCAGCTGGACAGATAAGTTTATCATCCGGAACTTTCGCCCCAACCACATCTGAGGTAAAGAATTTATTTGAATTGTAAGGTTTATGTTGTCGCATACAGTAACATAAACTGCGTGGCATTTACAGCTGTATCATCAATTACGCAAGATCGAAATATGCAGCTAAGAACTATTCTCTGATTGAAGGATCCAATGGAGAAGTTCAAAGAAAACACTCTACGGGATGGCTTTGTTACGGGCAATGGTAAACCGTACGTGGTTGGTGCCGTAGGAGTCACCAAATCGCGGGAAATCGCCTCAGGAGTCGATCGCGAACTGTCTCTGGAGCCCGTATGGTCTAAACTGATCTCACAAGAACTATCCGATGATACCTCGGATCCTCCCTCCTCCAAGCCCATTCCGACGGTTAATAATCCAGCATCCTCATTCCTTTCGAATGGATCTAAGCGGCCGTACGAGTCAACAAGCGGAATCACATCTCCCGTGAAAAAGTTTGCTGGAGTCACATCTCCTATTCAGTCTCCCAAAAAGGTTCTGGGATTGACATCTCCCGCCAAGAAGCTTCCTGACGCTTCCGACGAGAAAAAGGTTCCCGCTCGATCATTTCAGAGCAGCGCGTTTAAAAGTCCCATTCTGACGAAGCCTGTAGCAACGCGCACAAGTTGTAATTCAGCGCCACCCGTCATTCCCCCGAAAATTCCTGCTTCGAATTTTATCACGCCAACAAGGATCCCGAATGCTGTTCCTTCGGTGAATGCGTCGAAAAGTGCGGCTGTTTCGAGTTACATCACTCCTGTGAAGACACAGAACGATTTCCGTTCCTTGGCGTCGATAATAGCGGGTGCGAAAGGAATCGTTTCGAAATCCCCGAACCTTGTTTTGACAGCAACGGAGATGCAAGATATTGCGGAATTGTCAGAGGCCAATTGGAACGATATGTTTGAAGATGTGCTGGAGGAAAGCACAGTCTCATCGTTTACCAAAAGCTGCTCCAGTAAAATGCAGCTGACCGATGCTGAAAGACGTGAAGTGGAAGAATGGGGCAGAATTAATTTCGATGATGATTTCTGACGTGTTTGTTTGTGTACGATTTTTCTGCAGCGATTCGGTATGATTTTGTTGTGTAAGTAATGCATTTGCTCTTTTTTATCTCGAGGATGTTAAATAATTAAAGTAACTGTTCTCAAAGAAAACCAGGTTAAAATATTATAAAACCAATCATTCGGGTCAGCATTCGCATAGAATTAGCCAAATTTGTGCATTTTTTCGTATAAAAAAGAATGTCTGGATCTAACGGAAAGCACAAGAATACAAAAAGACTATTTCGGGCCAATATATTTCACTTCTTTCTTCGACTTCTGCAGAGTAGCCAACAGTTCATCCGCCGTCAGCGTCGAGTCGATGAACACTTTCTTGTTGGGTAAATCAATCTGGAAACTGTTGACACCGTTTCCTGCAATCAAAAACCTAATAAAATCACACTGAGGAAAACACAGCCAGTCAATTAAGTTTTCCTTTTAAATTGCTTGTGACTATCACTTTGCTGACTTGCAAAACGCAATTTTCGACACACAGATTTTCAGAAATGGTAGAAGTGGTTTACCTTTCTGTTTGTCCAGAATCCTGGTAACAGCGCCTGAGCATCCTTCACAGGTCATATCGACAAAAAACTCGTGAGTCTGAAAAATGATAGTTTTCACGACCAGTTAATCTGACGATTCTTAGTCAGAAAGTCATGCAGGTTACTTCTGCTGGCATTTATGTATATAGATAGACAACATAACGTCTCATCTGTACAGCGAAAAGCCATCGTAGTCACTTGTAGTTGTGGTTCTGCTCTCAAGATGCAATAAATTACGGTAAAATTGTAAATACCTTAGCTGCCATTTCGTGCAAAAGTACTTCCACTCCACGAAAATAGCTGTACGATAGAAATGAGCTTGAGATAAGGAACGCACAGACGTGTTCCAGAATTGCAGGGCCAAGACTGTCACGCAAAAATCGAAAAAATTTCAAAAAGCAATCTGTTCTAAAATTAATTTTTAATTTCTCAGATCGTCGCTGACTCGCTGACGTCAGGCTGACGGATGACGCCCCGTGGCGGCAGCTACATATGGATATGTTCAACCCCCTACGGTAGCAAGTCCAAAATTAATGACCACTTACTAAAAAATTTTTCTTTGACTTTATTCCAGAGTTTTATTTTAAAGGATTTAGTTCAGGCAGGTTCACGATAATTATTGCGAAGAAACTGTGTCACTACTCTACAATAAGTGAGACTATATCCCACTTTACGTCATACAACCGCGTTTAATTGTCCCAAGTCAGGATAGTACCATGGTCGTACCGGTATAACCACGCTTTAATCACCACAAACACACAATAATACTATTACTGGTGGAAAGTCTACACAGTACAAATAAAACCTAAAACAATTATCACACAGCATTCATAAAAGTGTAATAGAACTGCTGACGATCCTTGAGCATCCGTAAATTAACGAGTTATAAAAACTTGTGCCCAGCTGGTATAATCAATTGTTTTGAACATATATCGTTCGCCCCCGTAAACGTGGCTAAAACTGTAAGACACTGATGTAGCTTTCACTGAGTTGGCCATAGGTCATTAACTAATTTTTTGCCGACATAAAAATAGAAGCCGCTAGTTTGGTCACTTTTGTCACACACAGGCCGTGCGGATTCGGTATCGATTTTCATTCCTGTCAAATTCGCCCTTCCAAAGCCACATTTTGTGACCAGCCGGTCCAGCGTTTTCGAAGAAATAAAGCCATCGGCATGGTGGGAATTAGGCAACGTCCACTTTATTACCAATTCGGGAATAATTATACTCTGCGTTATACCGGAAAACGATTTCTCGACGGCACCAAAAATTACGCATCCTTCGTTGCGTACAAGGGAGCAGCACCATTCCACAAATTTCTGCGAGGGTGCTTTCACACGGCTAAATGTTTCGGAATTGCAGATAACAATGTCGTAATCCTGAGATCTTGAAGTTATCAACTCGTGAAAAGGCATGCAGATGAATTCCGGGCCATCTAAAAAATAACACATAACGTTAGAAAATTATAGCGGAACATGTAGCGCATTATGCAGCGCATACGAATGCATAACTACTACCAGTAGATTCATATAATTGATTCACATATTTGCAGAAAGTATATATCGATATCCATATGAAATCAAATATGTGCAAGCTGCCGCTACTTTTGACACTATCAAACTTTGGCAAACTTTGTCTTATGTTGTCATCTTTGTTATATTTTGGAGTTATCTTACGCCGTAATCTGTGGTTTTCATGTAATTTATGCCACTTTTGCGAGCCGCAGAGCTTACCGCTTCCGTATGCTTTAGCGGCTCTGGACTCCGCTGTGTGTATTAGTCGTTCGTTAGTGTCGTATCCGGTCACTTCCGCACCCAGCTCGAAAAGTGCATCGGTAAGATACCCAATTCCGCAACCAATTTCCAGTATCCTAGAGCCGCGGAATGGTTTAGAACTATTTACAAGTAGTTGGGGATCGCATCCGAGCAGCTCCTGCGCCCAGGCGTCGCGAACAAGATCCAGTTTAAATAAGTTAATTTCTGTTATGGAAGAAAACATTTGGGGTTCGAATTCTTGTGATTTTCGGCGTCGTTTCGTCTGCTGTTTTTCTGCAGGGATGTCATCAATTCGAATCGGACGAAAAAGTGTGTCGACCGCACAAAATCCAAAGAGAACTAACAGTTCTCGAATGATTCGCCATAGAATGGTAAACGTATCTGATAACGATATGGCGTAGTCCATGTTTTGATTGTTCAGGCTAGTGAAATAAGTCAGCTGGTTGTAATGCTTCCGGTGGATCGGTCAATCAGAAAAGCCAAACTTTCAACCAAAGACGAAATCAAAGCTTACCATGCACACAATTACGTCATTTTTTTTAAGTATTAGAAGGGCGAGCACTATTATGCCAATATACAATATGCGTATTGTATATGCATACGGTAGTATTCACGAAGCCAAAGGTGTATTCCTACATCTTCCCTCCGGCGATACTATGTTTGCGACTCAACTTTGTGGTATAATTGTACGACATGTACCGCACCATAATAAGCTTCAGTCAGTGCAGTGTGTGTATGTTTAATTTTTCGCAAAGCAGAATTATGATACTACAAGAATCGAGATTTTGTACGTGTATTATACCGTATTGTACTGGTTCTGCTGCTCACGCGACATTGGTGACCGGTGGTTGCAATCTTCGAAATGTGACCCAGAACAGCTCACTTCCGTGCAAAAATTCTTAAGCGGGCCTCGAGTTAATTTTACTGCCTGACGTACATGAATTTTTATTCTCGAACGTACTAAGCAAAGCTCGGTTTACACATTTTAATTTTTTTCAGGCATATATACATATGGCAGGGGTTAGGTATCATAGAGCAATAAGCAATTTTTGATTTCTTATCAACGTAACACAAAGGTGGCGGAAACCATCAGAACTAGCTTATATATGTAACAGCGGGATACATCAAATGCAAATATTCGATATGGATTTCTGTGAATTCCGTCATGGAGAATAACAAGAAGTGCGAAATACCTGCGGTACCATGCATGAAAAGTGGTATTGGTTCCCACCTAAATGCTTGCATATTGACCTCGATGAGTTTTTTCGACAGTATAGAGCTGTTATATGTTATTCTGCAGTTACTATACTCTGCTTTGCTGTTATCCAACAAACGCACAACGAATGGAATGTATCTGTTCTTGTGAGTTTAAATGTGTCATTTTCTTCTGTCCGCATGCAAGACGCATCGAACCTATTCAACCGGACGGAAAGGTTAACTATCCCAACAAAATACGTATATAATCGCAATTTATGGAACCCAATACTGGGTCCGATTATTAGGTCTCATCTTGACGATGCCCATCTCAAGGAATTATGGACGCTTGCATCCGGTTCCCAGGAAAATGGGATACTGATCACGACGACAATATCCGCCGGATACTTGCCGGTTTTAGAAAACTGGATTAAATCCTTGCATATGCTGAATATTTCGTCTGGCTACTTAGTGATGTGTATCGACCAAGTGAGTTATGACTGGGTTACTGAACGCGGCATACCTGCCATCCAAATGCATACGAGTGATTCGAGTTCGAGAGCGGAAATTTGGTATCTACGTACTGTGTACATTGCGGCCTTAACAGCGCATAACCTGACAATTATTCAGTCCGATGTTGATGCGATATGGATGCAGGATGTCCGGAAGTTTGTCAAAAATGCTCCCTATTCTGTGATATTTTCGAGAGGTCAGTTTCCGGAGAATATATTTCGCAAGCTAGGATTCACCGCTTGCATGGGATGGACTGCATGGAAAAGTTCATTAGTTGCGCATTTATTATTGAGAGATACCGTGCTGGAGATGCAGAAGGATCTAAACACTAATATCGAGCCGGATGACCAGATTGCTGCTAACCGTGCCCTGTACACTGTCGTGGAAAGCGCAGGTTTTACAACTGTCAAAAAAAGAGTTGTTGTGGCAAGAGTCAATACAATGCAAATGGCTCATCAGCGTGGCTTTATTATAACAAAATGGAATGGTTCCGTGACGGCACAAATCGCCGTGTTGCCTTTCTCAATGATTCGCAGACAGTGCGGAATGGTTAGCACATTAATTGGCCAAAATAATGCTCTAGTTTTGCACTGTTTAACACCAAAAAATGGCCGACAGAAGGAAGACCAGTTGAGGCAATTAGCACTATGGTACCTTTGAATACAAGAACTGGATTTGTATGTGTCGTGCATATTATTATGATAACTGGGGCCACAGTAGCAGTTAATACGTACACGATGAATGATATTATAGTTGCGGTTTCGGACCGAGGTGTAAATATTCCAGTAACTGTTTAACTGTGTATAACAATTATGTGTTCTCTTTTTGCCTTGATTAATACAGCGAGCGGTTTCATCAGCTCGAGTGCCAGATATTTTTTAGACATCTGGTATATATACACAGTAATCCAATCTCATTTCAGTCTTATAACAAGCAGAAATAATGCGCATATATACTTTTACTTTTTTTCTTTTCATATTGTCATTCCGAAAACATACAGATACAGATACTGTATAAACTGTGTACATTGTTTCTGCTATATATACAGCATCATGCCTTGCATCAGTATGTAGCTAACGTTGACCACTACAATCAAAACTTTTTTTCCCATCTGTACGATCCGCAAAGGAACGTTCCAGGTATTCGGCGTCGGCTGATTGTGTACCGTTTAACTCATTTAGAATCTCCTCATAGGCAGTGGCGAACACTTGTATATCTAACTTTTGAGCCGGCCACGAATGCTCCTCGTCATCGATAGGCTCGGCAATGAAATCATCATACTCAAGATCTTGGACATCACCCGTTTCCGGTCGGGATGAGGCCTGTGACCGAGAGGATCTGGGACTGTCCGTGCTACCACCTTCACTCAATCGATTATTCCGTTGCACACTATGTATAGCCGGTGAACATTTTTGACTGTTTTTCGGCCAGGTAGTGGGATCGGTAGCTTCGTTTTCCCTTCCTGTTTCTTTTTTATACAGGTTCGCCGCTCGCATTTCTTCCCATTCATCCAGTTTCGGAAGCGTGCTTACGTTAGTTCTTGTAGCGGCCAGCAGCTGATTTGGATTCATCGGCACTGGAAATGTGCGCATTTCGACAGCGCCACTTCGGGATGGACGGGAATCGTAGCAGGATGAGTTGGCCGGTTTTGGGCTTTTATTCCGCGGCTCGTCATCTCTCGATATAAGAATATAACGTGAATCTCCTCTGTCGGGAGTTTTTGTTGGATTCTGCGCCTTTTTTCGTTGAGGGTTGCCAACGGGACAGATGTGACAATATGCCGGACAGCTGATTGCTATCAGCAAGAGGATTAAAAATATCGCGGCACTTATCACAACAGGAACGAAGTAATCGTCGGCTTCCAGAAAACTGTTTGCGGTAGACTTCCAACGGGTATCTTAAAAATAATTTAAAGCAACATATGACTCACCTAGGATTGCATAACTATGTAACGGGCACAGGAAAGACAGTTGCTTGTAGTTTTACGACAGCACCAGATTTCCGTTGCATTGGCAAAACTTCTACCTGACTGCATGATCTGTTATAACAACTTTTCGAAAAAGTGGTACAGTACAGTATAATTTATGAAGTGCAGTTAATCTGATAATATTGGTTGGTTTAGTTAAGTAATTATTGATTTTAGTACACTTACAGAAATCCAGTACGCCGATATCGATGTAACTCTGACGTTCTGTCATCTTTTCACCGTCCAGATTGGAATTTGGAAACCATATCATTACATTGGCTGTTTTAGTGTCTTTAGCTGCGTAAACTGCAATTAACAACAAGCTTTGTAATGCCTAAAAAGAAAGGAAACACGCACTTATCTGCAGCTATATATAGCTATAGTACTATAGTACCATGTATAAGAACAAACTGATCAGCATGGTTCATGTATATATAAATACGTATTAAAAGTAATGTCCTACGTCTTGTGGACTTGATTATAATTAACAATATCAGCAATAGCGCTAGTACAGTAGTTCAGTGGTACATGCTGCATATATGGATGTCTGCCTGCTTTAACTAATAAAATTTAATGTAAACACAGCTGCAGATGTGGTACAAAACTATGGAGAGCCGTTTGGGTCACCACACCATTAGTCTGAAACATGATTCATCTCAAAACTCTCAAACATGATTTTGCGCAAACTTGATTTCATCGAAACTTGATTTTTGGCAAACTCTCGGTTTTGGA